>SCDY01000779.1:0-45878 GCA_004143825.1 Drosophila micromelanica | reverse complement strand
AATGCCATCGAACATAAAAATCGCTTCAGTTTTGACAAAGTTGTGGGAGTTTGAAATATGGGAACTATGGCTCCGAGAGCTTTACATGTCAAAATTTTTATCGAGTTTGGCATGATTTGTGACCAAAAAATTTACCACCTCAAAATTGGGTTAAATGTTGTTTTTTATGCTAATTATGACAAATAGAATCGATTTAAAACAGAAATTTGCAATTCTAAATTTTGAAAAAAATTTTTTCTCGAAAATTAACAAGGGGGGAGTACATGCTTTTTTGACAAAAAAATGCAAAAAATTTTGTTTTTCAAAAATGAATATATTTTGAATGTAGAATCAATATATATGACAAATAATGACCAAAATGCCATCGAACATAAAAATCGCTTCAGTTTTGACAAAGTTGTGGGAGTTTGAAATATGGGAGGTATGGCTCCGAGAGCTTTATATGTAAATATTTATCGAGTTTGGCATGATTTTTGACCAAAAAATTTACCACCTCAAAATCGGGTTAAATGTTGTTTTTTATGCTAATTATGACAAATAGAATCGATTAAAAACAAAAATTTGCAATTCTAAATTTTGAAAAATTTTTTTTCTCGAAAATTAACAAGGGGGGAGTACATGCTTTTTTAACAAAAAAAATGCAAAAAATTTGTTTTTCAAAAATGAATATATTTTGAATGTAGAATCAATATATAGGACAAATAATGATCAAAATGCCATCGAACATAAAAATCGCTTCAGTTTTGACAAATTTGTGGGAGTTTGAAATATGGGAGCTATGGCTTCGAGAGCTTTACATCGGGCAAGTAGAGTTTTGAAGATTTTCTTGGCTTAAGTCTTATAATATTTATTTTATTCCTGATATTTTCCAAGTGTTACTTAAGCGATTTAAGTTCACATTAACGGTCTTTACATATTCGCAGCAACTGCTTAAAGTTTCTCTTACCTCTGTTTGACTCTCGTGTTTGGCATTGGCATTCCGCTGATGTGCGTTGGATAATGCGTTTATGGCATCTGCAGCCGTTAACTGTCCATAAAATGCACATTATTGTAATGTTGCATTGTCGTCCGGATGGCACTTTGAGCCCGGCCAAACGACAGGAGGTCCATTTGGCTGCCTCCCCCGAACCGGAGTAATCTTTGAGAGTTGGCTCCTTGCCCTGGACAATGTGGGATGTCCTGCTGTCCTGCTGTCCATGTCTGACTGGATTAACGTGTGGCACGATTTTTATCATCGAATGGCATTCGATTGGAATGCCTTTTGGCAGTGCGCCTCAAGGTATGCAATGGCCAAAACCTCCACTTGGCTCTTTGACTCTGACTCTGACCCCAAAGATGTTTTCAGTTGTGCCAACTTCTCCATTAGAGAAGGCCGCCCAAAAGCGTTGCAAATCTCGTTAGCCGGCTTTAAATACACTTCAATTGATGGGGGGGAAGTTCATAATGCGGCCCGCAAATGTCAGCAATAAAAAGATAATCATGATTTACAGCCAGCCTCAATATATGGCTCGGAATGTCAGTCAAAAATGCCGAGAACTTTATTGCACAACATTCCAGAAACTGTGTGGGAGGGGTGCGGGGGAGGGAGACTTTGTGTTGACTGTCAAAAGAGCCTTGTTCAGCTGTCATGAGACATTTTATTAGCATATTAATTATAGGCAGCGACCAATTAAATGCCACAGCGACCATTTAAACTTTGACACCTGCAAATGCCGCCGGGGGCAAAGAGCAAACGGCAAAAGGAGGGTGTTCGAAAGTCAGGGCAGCTTCATTAATCTTTGTTCGAGGCCCGGGCAAACAAATCGCTTTTTTATGTTAATTGAACTGGGCCGTGTTTTGTTTTTATTGTTTTCGCATGTTTAACACGGGCGTACACTAAGAAAAAATGCTGAAATCAGAATACCTCAACCAGAGTAAGATTTTTGGGTTAGTTAGATAATCTAGAATATGTCTAGTATTTAAAATGGTATAAATATTATATAATACCTAATAAGAAACTACGATTTATAATTTAAATACAACTCTTAAAGGGAAAAGAAAAAAATATATACATAAATATATATAGTTAGTTTGATAGATATATCATTTATATATATTATGTGACAAATGTAAAGTATATAACAAAATAGGATAAAGATGATATGTGTATAGGAAGTTTTTTCTATAGATAAGTAAATAGGTGATAGGTAAAAATTTTAAAAACATGTAGAGATATATATAATGACAAATAGGAAACTAGATTACACACAGATATGTAAAAAGAGACTTATAATAGAAATATAGTTCACGTAAACAAATAAATAAAATACAAAAATATGAACTGAAAATTTTATAGAAAATGCTACAGATCTAGAATTAACTAATATTCTTGCTAATGTAAAAAGAAATCTTATATTTAAATACTCAAATTTTTCAACTTGCACTCCATATAAAAAGGATAATCGCCTTAAACAACACTTGTCAGACTTCATGCAGGACATCAATGCCCATTTTTCTCAGTGGGTTCAGGGTTGGTCGTGGTCGGGGCTCTACCCGATCCAGATCCACTTTGATTAGTGCCAGACAAATATTATTTTACACACATGACGCAGCTTTCACGAACTGAGTTTTATTTATTGGATTTCGTTCAATTGCAACTTTAGCTAAAAATAAAAAAAGCAAAAAATAAAAGTAAGCGAGTGTCGAGAAAAGGAATTTGGCCAGGTCCCAGGACAGTTGCTTGGAATGTCCATCAAAAGCGTTGGACGGAAGCTGCCATCTCAGCTGACAAGGCGCATAAATTATCCTTTCTGTTCGTTTCCTTTAAGCAAGTGTGAACATTTGCCCGGACAAGTGCAAAATAATGATATGCAATCCAATTTGGCAACCCGGACATGAACTTGGACACTAGTTCAGTTCGGTTCGGTTTGGTTCCAGGAAGTTGCACATTCATCACTTTGTGATGAACACATTTCCTCCACTTGGGCCAAGTGTCAATTTGCAAAGCATTAACTTGAGTTGAGCGCGCATTTTATTTTCGCCCAGGATAGCGAACACACAAAGGATAATTGTGTGTGTGTGCGTGTGGTAAATGTTTTCACGCTACTCTCGAAGCTCTCTCTCTCTCTCTCTCTGACTGGGAATGGGTTAATTACACATGTCGTTATCTGTCCCAGTTGAGCATGCGAGTCCTGCCAAATCCTTGCCATGCCGAATGCGTTTATTGTAATTGTGCTGCAACATTTTGCTAAAATATGACATATTTTATGGCTCACAGTGGCCTTATCTGGCTCAACTTTCGTATGGGTATCCTTTACATATATATTCCTTATCCTTTTGCCGTACACATTTGCATAACCCGAGCTACGTAATGAAATAAAATTGCTCCCATTTGTACTTTATTAGGGTTAAGTTCGTTTTTGTTATTATCACAGATAATGTGTGGCATGTTCTCTGTGTGTGGGTGGGTGGGTTTTCTTATCCTTACCACCCCCCTCTCCCAACTCCACCTTCCTTTGTTCATTTCATTTCTTCACGTTGTAACGAATTCTAATTGACTTTTTTCTAATTTATCGCATTCACGAATTCATTTCGTTGCATTTGATCTAAATGAAAAACATTTCTCAGTCCATAAAATGCATCGTAAAATCATCCACCTGAGAGTTAAAGCAAAAAAAACACCCGAAAAAACCTTACAATATACCCCAAAAAAATGTGCGATGCAAAAAAAAAAAAAAGACAAAAAAAACTTTGTGCAGCCCCCTTGAAAAGAAACGCAACGCAAAATTTGCATAGGAAAATCGTAAAAATTTTCCTCGTTTCTCTTTTTATGTGCAATTTGAGGCGTGACGAAGCGAAAACTCCACGAAACGAAGGAGTTAAGTGAGAGATGAGAGCAACTTTCAGAGAACTTCCCAGCCCAGGGTACAAATAAAAATTACAGGACGAAATTAGTTAATCCCGCAATGGTGAAAACGTGAGGAAATTTGGTTAACAATTTTAAGCAGTTGTCGCCAACTGAGTTTTGGGTGGAAATTACACTCGAAAATTTGCAATCAAGCGACTTGAAAGAGAAATTTTGATGGGAAGGGAAAGCAAAATCTTAAAGATTAAAATCATGTCAAAATATGTTTTTGATAGAAGCAAATGTTTTGAATATTACGAAATATATTACAGAGTTGTAGGTCAAAAACAAATTTAGATACCACTTATATTATTATATAGATTGGTTAAAAACTTATTTCCTAGATTTGTTTGTGGGCTTTAAAGCAACATTTTTATATGATAATTTATGTTTTTGAAAGATATCAATTTTTAAGAATTCAAGAACAAAATGTTTTAAAAACTTTTAAAAATCAAATAAACTATCAATGAATAAAAAATTTTATAATTCAAAAATATATATTAAAATAATAAATATATTAAAATAATATATATATTAAAATAATATATATATTAAATAATTATATATTTTAATATTTTTATATTGTTGATTATATTGTTAGCTAAGCAGAAAATTAACTTTTTTACTTAGAAAATAAACATTATTTTAAATTCGAGCACAGTCAAAAAATTTCAAAAATCATATTGTTTTTTCATGAATATTATACTACATTTTACCCAACAGTATACCTTAGCATAATAGATAGCTTTTCTCGAATATGACCTACAATCAAGGAACAGCTCCCCCCACTCCAAACTATATATTTTTACCCGTAGTGCGGCTGACAAGTGTTTGGTTCTCCTTGGGGAGAACGCTTTGGTCAGCAGTTTGGAATTGCATCAAGCTGAGGAATGGAGGGGAGCCAGGGGGAATGCCCACCCAGAAAGGACACTTTGGCCTGCATGAGCCATTGTGGCAGCCGCAATGTTGACGTTGTGGGTTCGCAGGAGCTGTCAGTTTTAATAGGGGCGAACACTTTGATGGCGTTGATGTCCGAAATGTATCCGTCTGTGTGGCCGCTCATCGATTTGGACGCGCAAATTCTCAATGCCCACGGGAGCAACAGCAGCAGCAAACTGAGGTCGGGAAGTAGGTCGTTGTGTAGCGGGAGGGGGGGAGGGTCTGCTCATTTGCTGAAATTTTGACGCTTTATGAGGTCCCTTTAGTGCTGAGTGTGCGCAAAAATGTAATTGAATGAATGAATAAAGGAGATGGGGAGGGGAAAGGGGCAGCTGGTCTAAGGTCAACGTCAGGCCGTGACTTCTTGAAGCCAGCCATAAAATGTTTGTCTTCCATTAGGGCAACACATGATGACGCACATCAGTAAGTCGATGATGATGATTGCGAGAATAATGATCATCGTCTGGCTGAAATACAATGCGGTTATCATAATTTTGCCCAACAGAAACCTAAAAACAAAAAACACATGACAGAGTTATGAGAAGCTCTCTGGCCTTAAAATATATATGTATATGTATATGTGAATTTGTTGTATTTGTTGTTGTTGTCGTTGAGAATTCGCGTGACTCGCGTCTCTCGCGTTGTCTCCTGTCATGATTTCAGTCACGAATGCAAATGAACATGGGGCCGGGAGTTCGGGAACCAAAATAAAAATATATTAAAGCTCATGTTACGGGCATCAAACGTTTCATCTTCGTTCAATAAATCGGCGCCCAGTCAGGTTTTCTCTTTGCTCATTTTTTTGTTTATTTATTTGTGGCTACCAAATTAACATGCCAACTTATTTTGCCAGCCGGTTGCAAAGTTTGCCGCTTGCAGGTATCCATGACATGCCTTCCTCCCCTCCCTCCCTCCCTTCCTCGCTTTGTGTGACCTGCAGTGAAATCTTAAATCTTTCTCCCCTTAAAAAAGTTTGAAGTTTGCCGCACTGCAAATGCTAATTAGTTTCTCAAGCAAGGATGGGTTCGGATGGGAGGGAAACAGGAAAACTAGTTGCCTGTCACTTGTCACGTAGAGTTCACAAGCTGACACCTTTGCCAGGCAGTGGGGCGGAAGTGTAATTAAAGAAATGGTTAGTGCTGTGAAACGTTTTAACCTTCCTTACATTTTTGTCAAGCAAAGCTGCCAAGTTCGTAGTAAATTCTGCTGCTAAAATTAAGACTTCAATCATATTGAAAAGTTTTTACATTTGATGGTATTCTATTTATGGTTAGCATTCAAATTCGGTACACTCTTGAAAATATTTTTTATATTGCACTGATTTTAAAATAAAAAATATTTTTTTTCCAAATGTAAAATCTCAAAATTGTATTTTTTAAAGATTGTGTGTGTTTTTAAATTAGTATAGAAAACAAGCTCAAAAACATTCTGAGGTAGTTGATTTTATTTGTCATAAATCGTGCGAAAATTGACAAAATTTTTTACTTGTAAAGCTTTTCAAGTAATAAGTAAATACGTTTCCTATACCTCAAATTCCCAAAACTTTGTCAAACAAAACTGCCTTTGGTTTTACTTTTTTGGTAATGACTTCTTCAATTTTATTTCAGGATCTAAACTCTGTTCATTTCTTGAGTATACAGTTTTTGCTTTAAATTTTTTTAAAAATGTTTTCCTAATTCCACAAGAAATTTAAGAACATTTTTTTAAATTTAATGCAAAGAATGTGCATCTCTTTAACTTTAATTTTCTGTTAAACTGAAATGTTGCATTTTGTTGTCATAGCATTTAATTTGGTTTTCGTAACATTAACTAAACATGTCCTTTGACAGCTCCTTTGCGCCTTTTCTTTTTGGGTTCGGCATCTTACGACCTGCCAATAAAATGGGAATTCGATTTTTTTGTTGTTGTTGTTGCGGGTCGTTCGATTTGCCCCGTAACCAAAACAGAGAGAGAAAAGGTCGTGCCATTAAATGTAACTGCACTGTAATTTACATAATTTTCTATTCATTACATAATTCTGTCAATTTCCAATACATTATAATTTGTTAAGAGAAAGAAACGCTGAGAGCCACCCTCGAAAAAACCCGAAAAGAAAAAAAATATATGCAAAACAGCCAACAAAAATAAAAATGGGAACAAATTATAGAGAGGGGCTCTTATTTGTAATTTGTTTTCGGCTTAAAAAGATTATTTTATGGTGAAAACAGCCCGAGGCCAAGTTGTTCAATTTTTTATGCGCAATATGTCCCAAAACAAAAAGAACTAGAGAGAAATATATAGAGAGAGAGAGGGGGAAAGAATCACTCTGAAAGATGCGACCTGTGAGATAAACAAAAAATTATCTTCAACAATCGGAAATGCAAAAAATCACGTAGCCATTATAAATGCAAATCAAGTGTCAATATTCTTTTAGTTTGCATTTGAATACATTTTCGCACAAGGATTTTCATTTGGAAAATTCGCAAAGCAGCCGAAAATTTGGCAAATAGAAAAGTCTCTAATGCGAAAATCAGGCAATGCAAACAAAAGAAATACCGAGAATCGACTGAAAATCAATTGGAATCCCAAATGTCAACTCTGTGCAAACTCGAGCATACAAATGAGATATATTTCGGTCAGTTTTCGTGACAGAATCCTGGCCGGAAATGATGAAATGCTTCAGTTCATTAAAGCCTCGACCAGGTTTATCACCAACTGGGGAGCCATCTGCAAAAAGTTCTGTTCAAATTCTGCTTTTCATAATTCATTTTTCTTCGGGTTTTTTCCTTTGCTCACTTATCGCCTTTCATATTTAAATGTCTCTCTCCTTCTGACTCTGTCTCTGTCTCTCTGTCTCTCTGGTAATTAATCATCCACGCTGCGGGCTTGAAAAAATGTCTCTCGAGATAATGTCAACATAAATTGTTTTGGCAATTTCTAACAATTTTCCTCGCATTATTTATGAACTTTTCCTCTTTTGGCTCTTGCCGCATTTAAAGCTGCCGAAAATTAGCCTGGCGCTGTGGGCGTGGCAAGCTCATAACAACATTTACCAGAGAGTGGTGGAGGGGGGGATTGGAATCTGGTTGCTGGCTTCATTTGAGGCCTTCAATTTGACGTGTTGACTTTGGCCCTTGGCCAGCTCGGTTGATTCCAGCTGAAGCACTGGACACAGTTGCTGAACAAACACACGGCAAACTCAATCCTCAATCCTCAATCCTTAAGCCGCTATACCAGCCACCCACAACCCCACCCCAGCCCACCTCCGTGGCAATCGTCAAACGGTCAGGGCCAGTGAATGCGGCATTTAATGAGCCTGTCAGCAGTCAGTTTATTCACTTGGCCGAGCAGCCTCAGCTGCTTGCATTGCCAGTTTAGGGTTGGGCGGGCGTGGGTGTGTGTGTGTGTGGGATGTGCGTGTCCTTGCCACCCCTCTTTTTTTCCTCTCTGTGGTCAGTTGTAATCACAAAGTTTAATGAATGGATTAGGCCACGGCTAAAGCTGTGTATATATGTATATATATAAATACTCTGACAAGGGATGCAATTTTATATATATTTTTATATTCTAAGAGTTTAACAAAACCAAAGATGGTCCGTGGCTAAGTTGAGCTAAATAACCAAAATAATAGTTATATTTCTGATTTAGTTTAGTTAAATATATAACAATTGTTATTATATAAAACGGTTAAAACATAATAGTCAAATACTGTATAAAATAAAAATATCCACATAAAAAAAATTATATAATATATATTCTAGTTTTTATGATGGCTTATATAATATATAAATATGATATTGATTACATATATTATATAATATATATTTTAGTTTTTATGCTGGATTATATATAATAAAAATTTATTACTTGGAAAAAACTATTTTGTGCAGATAATTCAGCAAATAAAATATATATTTAATAATATTAATTTAACTTTTTTAACTTTTAAATCTTTCAAAGCTATAGCAATGTATATACACATTTATTTTAAATTTAACATATTGTTTAATTCCTTTTTGCTTACATTGTTCAACATCAAATCAACACGAGTTTTTTTCTTCTTTGCATCCTGTTTCTGTTGTCCTTTTCTTCGTCGTTGTCGTTTTTATAAAATTATGTAAATTCAATTTTGAGACACTTCCGTTTTGGCACGCGAACATTTTTCAACCGACTTACCCCTGCCACGTCCCTCTTTGAAAGTAGCCTTATTATAAGTGTTGTTGCTGCTGGTTGCTCAATGGACGCAGTTAAAGTCAAATCAAGCTGTGCCTTAGGGTTAAATTAGAGCCCGCACAAGGAAAATAACCCCAGATCAGAATTGTAGTGACAAAAAATCTTTTCACTGAGAAAATAAACCTGACTTTTATCTGACTATGAAAAAAACTGTCAACTGTTTCAGTTTATGATTAATGTTTAAATGTCAAATGGGAATTTCATATGCTGACCTCTGGAGACTCCGAATGCTTCATTTATTAGCGGAAATTGCTTATGTGTTTTTTACTCTTTTTATGAGCAATAATTTTACTCGCATTATAATTTAACTGCATGTTAAAGTGCTAAACTTTTCCATTTTAAAATTCATTAGTCATCGAACAGGTTCAATTGCCAATTGGTTAACTGACAACCATATAATTATATTAATTATAATTATATTAAATATACACATAAAGTTTATTTTAAATTTAACTTTTAAGAATTTTCATTTAGTTAAAGATTTTAACAGACACTTAACAGTGGTTTGTGTCCACGCTACAGCACATAAGCATGTGCCTTAACAGACCGAGATGGCAACATACAGCTTACTACGTTAGAGCAGTGCAAGCAGTTAGGCTCTTACGATAACTGCCAAGTGTTAGAGCGAGCCAGCAAGACAGTCACGTTGCTGCAGGGGAAATTAGCTTTATATACAGAACCAAGTGCTGATTGGTCGCAGCTAGCTGTTTATGTACAACTCATAAACTGAGCCCCAACACACAGATACACTCCACTATGTATCCATTTGGATGTGGGTGCCTGTTCGCGGGCAGTGCATTTCATTCCGCACAAATCCATCATCGTCAGCAGACGTTCGAGTTCAATTCGATTTGCAGATTGTGGCGCACTGATAAGCGGCAGGACCTGCAGCTGATAAGAGCAAAAAAACAAAATAAAAAGCACCTAGTTAGGCTACAACAAATTCCAGCTAGAAACGAAAACCACTTTAAAAACCAAGCAACCCTTGGACAAAAAAAAGGGCACAAAAAACCACATAAAATTTATGGAGGGTAGTCGAGTTTTTCATAGAATATTTATGAACTGCAATAGAAAAGCTGTGGCTCACAAATTGTGGGGTGTGAATAATGCGTATTACCAATTATTGGATTATCCTGTAGAGTTTTTTTCTTTGTTGTTGTTGTTGTTGTTGTTGGTTTTTCACTTATTTCGAGTGCTGCGTGATTTTGGTTGGGTTTTCCTGATCGGCTCGTGGAAGAACAGATGTACGCCCTGCGTGGTCAGAATGTGGGTCGCGTCGCTCGCCCGACGCTGTTGCGTATTTACGTCCGGCTCCGGCTCCAAAAGTTGTGGTTGTGTGTTCGCCAACTGGCCGGTTTTGAAGGTGGCCATGCTTTTCTCGCCGGACAAAGCCGGTTCCCGCTTGCGTTCATTGTCCGTGTTGGCATCGTTTTTGGCCGAACGCTGTTGGGCGGACAGACGACGCCACTGTCTGATCGACTCCCGCACCGACTGGCGGCTGCTGTCCTCGTGGACTATCCGCTTGGGCTTCACTTCGTCTGCGTTCAAACGGGGTATTTTAAACCTTTTGACCAAATTTGGTATTAGCTTGGAACACGGTGCACACGGCAACATTTCCTTTCGCAACATTTTCTAAATTTTTTCACATTTTCTTGAAAATTTTTAAGTTTTTTTTTTGTTTTTTTTTTTTGTTCAGACTGAGCAAAGAAAGGGAAATGATATTTCTACAGGCCACAATTTGAGTACTCAAACAAAGATTCGTTTGTTTTTTTGTAGAAATTATTTTCGCTTGACTCTATGATACCCATTAACCAAAATTCGTAAAACGAAATTAAAAAAAAAATAAATTAGCAATTTTGCTAATTTATAACTTAGTTAGAGATACTCTCAGTCTAGTAATATCTAATAAACAACATTTTTATATTAGCTTTAATTTTGAAAGAAAGAAGATCGTTGATATTAGTTAAGAGTTATTTTTACTTTTGAAGTGGTTATATGTCGGCAACACTTTAAAATATATAATCCTTAAAATGTAAAAATACATTATATCAAATTTGTATTGGCACCGACTGACAATGTGTCCCTCTACTGTCCTTCCGAAAAGGATTTGAAGCGAACGTTGACTGGCTTATGAAAACAGAGTTCCGCGTCCTGATTGGCAGTGCTGATCCTTGTGGGGGTCACGCTGCTGAGCCTTTTAACAGGGCTTGCATCGTAGTCCACTGTTTGCAGCTCCACTTCCTTTGAGGTGCGGGGTTTGCGGTGTTTCCGGTTGGACAGCGGCTTTGATGGCCGCTGCGTGTGCTCCCCGATGTTCACCGAGTTCCGGTCGATCCCGGCTAGGCGGGCATTCTCCGTTCGTCGACTGGAAGCTGCCTGTTGCCAGTAATGGGCCGTGTCCTTTAGCTTCTGCTGCTGCTGATTCTTATCCTTCTTCTCCACGTTCGTGTTCATATTGAGATGTTCGAAGGCATTGGGACAATCTAGCGAATAAAAACTACGAATTTTGAGGGATATCTCGCCATTGAGTCCAGAACCTAAAGCTCCAATCTACACCCAATTCCCCCACAAATCCAATTGTAATGACATTTTTAGCATATGTTTCTATGTTGTATTGGGAGAATGGACTTGATCAAACACAATGTTATAAGTGTACAAAAAATTATATATATAAGATGTGCATATATATAAAATATTGTACCTACAATTTCAAAAACATTTTGCTCTTGGTTTTTTTTTAGCATAAAAATTTCCTACTTTTAATATCGTAAAATAAATAAAAACATAAATTTAAGCTCTAAACTCAAACTATTTGCTGTTAAAAAATATTTATCTTTTTTTTGCGAAATTATATATTTGGATATGAATAATATTTAAGATTAATACTTCTCCAACTACAAAAGTAAGTTTCAAATTGTTGACATATTTTTTTTTATCATCTTGTAAGTTTAAAGACCTATCGATGTTTTTGCTTTGGCCTTATTCTACTCAACACTTGTTATCGAAATTAATCAACACTGTTTGCAACAATCTGTCATTAAAATAAACTAGAGATATATAGCCGAAAATGATAGATGAAATATCAGTAACTAAAAGTTATTCAACCCGAACGAGTCAAATTGTGCTGCAAAAAGCAACAAAATAAATATTTTTCGACTAGAGGTGAATAAGCACGGATCAAGGAAAATCTAGAATAAGTTGAACAATTCCCAGCTACAGCCACTCCTGGTGGGTATAGTTTTTGAAGTAGTCTTCTATCCTTATCCATGTTTGTATTTGTAATAATCAAATTGGGAGTATCTTAAGTATCTTCTAAAAATATTTCTTGATTCAATTTCGACGAATAATGAATTATTACAAATATTTATTGATAATACCAATAATAATTTATGAATGTAAACAAAATTACGTCAAATAATCTAAACTCTGATCATTAATGTGAATCATAATTAATTAAAATAATTAAATGTAAAAATTCAATCAACGTAACAAAAGAACTGGTTCATATTTCAGTTTCATATCACTGTTGCCACTAAATTCACCACAAATGGAGCAGCAGAACGAACTAGTTCCGGTGATTGCTCCGCCGTTGGAGCTGCTCCCATCCAAAACAGCTGGCAGCACCGAGAGCCAGATTGCACCCAGTTCGGCGAACGAGGAGGACGCCCAGATCGATGCCAGGCTGCAGGAGGAGCTCAATTCGCTGCCCATGGTGGAGCCGGAACCAGAACAGGAGCCGGAACCAAAGCCACAGCACCAGCTGCCGCTGTACAAACCGCTGCAGCGGCAACAGCAGCAAATGCAGATGCAGATGCAGCAGCAACTGGGAATGCCGCTATCCGTACGGTTATCGATGAAGGGGCGTGGCATGCAGGAGGCGAAGGCCAAGCTCGGGCTGCAAATGCCGCTCGAGACGCCCCAGATGAAGATGGTGTCCTCCGCCAGCTACGCGATGCAGCTGAAGATGCAGTCGCAGATGCGCACCAACTCCTCGCAGCAGCAACAGCAGCCGTACAAGCTGCTAATGCCGAGCAGAGGCGGCGTTCCGGGCAGAATCTTTGTGGCGAATGCAGGACAGCCCCATTTCCCCATCCAGTCCCAATCCCGTTCCCTTTCCCATTTCCCAGCCCAATCCCAGACTTTGTTTCCCAAGCCGCTGACGGACTTTATCAAGGCAAAGGCGGTCGGCGGACAGACATCAACGGCGCCGGTGAAGCCGCCGCTCGGCCCGCTGAAGCCGCTGCTGCCTCTCAAGGGCGACTTGGGCAACGGGCTGCGGCCGCCGACGGTGCGCCGGGAGGCGGTGCAGCTGCCGGCGCCGCTGGAGGATGACGAGGTGGACTTTGAGGAGATCGGGGTGGCGGACACCTACTCCTCGTACTGGCCCAGCAAGCTGAAGGGCGGCTCCCGGCACCCGGATCCGGTTGTGGAGACGGCGACGCTCTCCTCCGTGGAGCTGCCGGACATCACCTACGAACTGGCGCTGCCCGAGAAGCTGAAGAACTCGGACCGGCTGAGCGCACTCCAGCTGGAGGCGGTCACGTACGCGTGCCAAGCGCACGAACAGTTCCTGCCCAGCGGCCAGCGGGCGGGCTTCCTGCTGGGCGACGGCGCCGGCGTCGGCAAGGGACGCACCATCGCCGCCATCATCTACGAGAACTATCTGCGCGGCCGGAAGCGAGCCCTGTGGATATCCGTCTCGAACGATCTCAAGTTCGATGCGGAACGGGACCTGCTCGACATCGGGGCCAGCAGGCACCTGAAGGTGGCCTCGATGAGCAAGTTCAAGTACAGCCGGATCAGCTCCGAGGAGAACGAGTACTTCAAGCGGGGCGTCATCTTCTGCACGTACACGGCCCTGATTGGCGAGTCCGCCAACGCCAGTCCCAAGTACAACACGCGCCTGCGCCAGCTGATCAATTGGCTGGGCATCGATTTCGATGGCGTCATCGTCCTGGACGAGTGCCACAAGGCCAAGAATCTCAGCCTGATGAACGCGGGCAAATCCACAAAGACGGGCACCACGGTCCTCGAACTGCAGCAGCTGCTGCCGATGGCCCGTGTGGTTTACGCCTCGGCGACGGGCGCCTCCGAGCCGAGGAATATGGCGTATATGGTGCGGCTGGGTCTGTGGGGTCCGGGCACATCCTATTCGGAGTTCTTCAAGTTCGTCAACACGGTGGAGAAGCGCGGCATCGGCGCCATGGAGATCGTGGCCATGGACATGAAGCTGCGCGGATCCTACATTGCCCGCCAGCTGAGCTTCAAGGATGTCAGCTTTCGCATCGAGGAGGTGCCCCTCTCCCGGGACTTTCACAAGCTCTACAATCACTCCGCCGAGCTGTGGGCGGAGATCAACGAGAAGTTCCTCAAAGCCTGCCGGCTGATGTGCATCGAGAATCGGGTGCAGAAGATCATCACGTGCCAATTTTGGTCCGCACATCAGCGCTTCTTCAAGAATCTCTGCATCGCCTCCAAGGTGGGACATGTCGTGAAAATGGTGCGGGAGGCGGCGCGTCAGGGCAAGGCCGTGGTCATCGGGCTGCAGTCGACGGGCGAGTCGCGCACTCTGGAACACCTCGAGCTCTACCAGGGCGAGCTCACAAATTTCGTGTCCACCTCGAAGATGATCATCCAGTCGTTTGTCGAGAAATACTTTCCGGCGCCGACGCGCGAATCCCTCTACAATCTGCTCAATACCGGCACCTTTGAGCCGGAGGCGCGCCCCAAGCCGCCCAACGCGAAGCGGCCCCGTCTCCTGTCCGATTGGTCCGACGACGACATGGACGCGGATGTGGACGGCGGCGACAGCGACATCGATCTCTGCGACAACAGTTCGAACGCCGGCGACGACGACGACGAGGACCGGCTCAAGCTGGGTCGCAAGCGTCGCGGACGTCCGCCCAAGCCGGACAAGGGTAAGCAGCTGAACCATCCACAAAACAAAGTTGTGACGTCACAATATCCGAATTAGTAGCATAAAACTAAAATAAGGTAGGTATCTTAAGGAAACTTTGATCCTCATTAAATATTGTTCCGATTGAACTACTATATATAGCTATCATAGGAATAATTGAATACCAAGCCACCTTTTTAATACCCTGCACCCATTAGGATTGGGTAATAAATGCGTGAAAGCAAGTCCGATCCCATGCTGAGTTGATTTTACCATTTTCCGTCCGTCCGTCTGTCTGTCGCTCCGTCTGTATCAACTAAGCGGTCTTTGAAACTGCAGACCTAAACTTTTAACCATAGATTCTATATCATAGTCAAATTAAGTTTTTATTTTTGTTTTTTAGTTTTTCGATAAATATCGATAAAAATCGATTTTAAAACTTGGTGTTCTTAGCATATTTCGAAGTCTATAAGACTAAAAGCACCAAATTTAGTTTGTTATGTTTGCGTAAAGCAGACACTTATCGGATTTTGAATACCTTGTGTTACCTATTTTAAAAATTATCCAAGATTTAATATTGCATTAAAGAGGGTTCAGGGTATCTCCTAGTCGGGCCTTTTGCAACTAAAGCACTTTTAAAGATGTTTTGATCTAAATTCAAATGTCGGCCCCGATTTTGTGACGTCACGTGCTCTTTTATTGCTCATAATCTAAATAACGACCCTCGGCAGTGGAGAAGATCACCATGCAGGATCGCATCCTGCAGCATCTGCACAACAACATGAACGCCAAGAACGACGACGGCGATCCCGACAACAGTCTGGACGCCAACCGGCCGCAGGCGGCGAAGATCACCGAACGGGACGTGGAGCGCTGCATCACGGTGCGGGAGAAGCTGCTGGACAAGATCGAGCATCTGGGGCGACGCATGCCGCCGAACACGCTGGACAAGATCATCAGCAAGCTGGGCACCAAGGTGGTCGCCGAGATGACCGGCCGACGCGGCCGGGTCATCAGGACGGACGGGCACACGTACAAATACGAGCAGCGCGGCGAGGCGGAGACCACCATGGACCTGGTCAACTACATGGAGAAGCAGCGCTTCATGGAGGACACCAAGCACGTCGCGATCATCTCGGAGGCCGCCTCCAGCGGCATCTCGCTGCAGAGCGACCGCCGGCTGTCCATCCAGCGACGCCGGCTGCACATCACGCTGGAGCTGCCGTGGAGCGCGGATCGGGCGATCCAGCAGTTCGGACGGACGCATCGCTCGAATCAGGCGAACGCGCCGGAATACGTGTTCCTCATCTCGGACCTGGGCGGGGAGAGTCGGTTTGCGGCGACGGTCGCCAAGCGCCTGGAGAGCCTTGGTGCCCTCACGCAGGGCGATCGTCGGGCGACGGATGCCCGGGATCTGTCCAAGTTCAACATCGATAACAACATCGGACGCAGCGCCCTGGAGAGCGTCCTGCAGCAGATCACCGGCGAGAAGCCGCTGGAGACGATCCACGTGCCGGAGGGCTACAAGGGCGATTTCAGCTTCGATTGCTGCGTCGCCCTCTCCGGCGTCGGGATGCTGAGCGTGTCCGAGGACAACAAGGGCCAGCAGATCTTTGTCATCGAGAAGGACAGCAACAACATACTCAAGTTCCTCAATCGCATCCTCGGCTGTCGCGTCGAGGTGCAGAACGCCCTCTTCAAGTTCTTTCTAAACAAAATGTACTCGCTGATCCTGCAGATGAAGCGTTCCGGCCACTTCGATCTGGGCATCCTCGACCTGGACGCCCACGGCGCCAACGTGACGGCCATCAAGCTGATCCGGTTCATCAGGAAGCACGCGACGGGCATCGCTGCCACCGAGCTGCACACGATGCAGGTGGTGCGCGGCATGTCCTTCGAACAGGCGCTGGCCAAGTGAGTTCCACTTTATGCTCCTTACAAGTCAATTATTGGTATAGGCTATGGGATGATTGTTGCTTCACATTTAAATTTGAGTTGTCCACATTGCGGCTCGAACTTCGGGTCATCAAATTTATGACAAATTTTAACAAAACAATTTTGAAAAATCTTCTAATTTTTTACTTACAATTAAGACACATCTTTTTGGAAATTTTTCATTTGTTTTTTTCTCGTCCATATATTTGTACCATTTCTATATAGAACCTGAATATGAACCCGAACCCTCATTGTCCCTTCCATTTTTAATTCAGTTAACTGTAAGGTTTGGTGCACAAAAAAATCCTTAAAGCATGATCTTACAATTGAAACTTAAAACAAAAAATATTTGCCACTTTCGAAAGGATTATTATTTTAAACAACCCAACACGGTTCGGTTTGACTTTAAGTGAACCTACTCCCTGAGCAAACAGGTTCGGTTTGGGTTAAGGTTTAATTGTTATTTAAACGGGTTCGGTTTATAAAAATATAGCTCCAACTTCAAACCGGTTCAATCGAATGTTTTTTTTATAGTAAGAAAACAGCAAATTAAAAGCGGTTCAAAATTGTTAATAAACAAAATAAAAATGTTAAGAAGACAAATTTGCATTCCAAGTTGAAAAGAACAAGTTCAAATTCAATAAGTTAAAATCCGACTTAAAAGAGGGATTCGGTTTACATTTAATTACAAGAGTAGGATCAATTGCAATCGGAACTAATCAACCTTTTCGACTCAACTCCTTTTCCAACGTAGATACAAGAAGGAGGCGCGCCTGGAGCACGAGGGCTTCTACACGTTCAAGCAGGAGCGCAACAACAACAACTGCGCCATTCTCTGCCTGAACGCCCTGACGGAGTCCGCTGCCACCAGCGATCCCGGCAAGCTGAACATGAAGATCTATCGACCCAACACGGGTCCGCAGGTGCGCGCCGAAACTCTGAACTCGATTTGCAGTCGGTACGTGAAGGCCGCGCCGGAGGCCGTCCAGCAGTTCTGGGAGATGCAGTACAATCAGTGCCTAAGGATGTGCTCGCACATCTACTGGAACCGACGCTGTCCCTTCGGGGTCAAGTGCGGGGTGGGTCTCCGGGTGCGCACCTACCACGTCCTGTCCGGCCTGATGCTGCCCATTTGGGATCGCATTGCGCTGATCATCGAGAAGGACGGACGCAAGATTCAGATGATACGCGTCAAGACCGATGACAATCGCAAAATTGTGGGCACCGTGGTGCCCGAAGGTGTCTACCATCAGCTGGTCGCCGATCTCTCGTCCGACTCCAAAGTGGAGAGCAAGGAATTCAGCGTTAACAAGAATTGAACGTAAGTGAAGTTCAGAACAAGCATTTCTATCTAACGACTAACAAGGAAACCCTCCTAAACTTGTGCTACCTTTCTTTTTTATGCATGAAATATAATGGTATTTTAGTTTTACCAATTTGGGAATCGAAAAAGTTAGTTTTTTGAATGTAGAACTGCTAATGATTCTTATATAAAATAATTTATCTTAATTTTAGTTAACACCAATATTTTTACAAGTATTTTACAAAATTTCGTCAAAAACCTATTCAGAAGAATTTTTTCTACCATAAAATCTGCCCGATAAAATCTTAAAACTATTTCATCTATTTTAAATAATTTAGTTTCCCTTTTTCTTTAAAAAGTTTATATACTATTTTTTTGAGAATTTTTCCATAATAGTAATATAATAATATATAATAATAGTAATATAATCAATCCATATTTCAAGCCAACTCTACTCCAAATTTAATGCGAGTTTAAAAACCATATAGACGTTTTTTTACTTTTTTTAATACTTTTATTTTTTTTTTGTTTTTCACATAGGTTTTTTTTTGTGGTTTTTATTTTTGTGTTTTTTACTGCATTCAAAATTTGAAAAACTCACAAGATATAGGAAACTTACAAGTAGTTTATAATTTAATAGCTGTTGCCAAATTAAAAGTACAACCTAAACATAGTTTAGCTGTTGCGCAGTTCTGCGAGCAACCTTAGATACAATTACACACATTAAATGATCTCTCTGTTCCTTTTGATGTTCATATATGTTGTTGAAACATGCTTCGTATATTCTCTGAATTTATCCTATTAATATAATAGACATAAAACTGAATTAAATAGAGCGTTAGGTGGACAAAAAGTTTTTCCAATGCTCGTTTTTTTTTTTAGTTTTTCATTTGTTATTTTTTTTATATAAATTGCATTGCGTATAAAAATAGAAACTGTAATTCTCAACTGGTTTTTGGCGGCCACCAAAAATAAACATTCGTTGCATTTGGGCCGACGCGCCCCTATACGTATATATATGAATATATAGGTTGGCTTTAGCTTCTGTTTGCTACGTTGCCTTTCTGCTCTATTTTCTCCTTATCTCCTTCTCTCTCTTTCTCTAACGATTCGCTGTCTTTGTCTCAGTGAGCCCATTTTGTTTATTGTTGGGTCTTCTAGGCACTTTACGTGTTTTTCAAACAGAAAAGTTTACAAAAAGCGCAACAAAATCCAAATATTTGTTAAATTAGATATATTTTTAATAACTGGAGTTTGTCATGCCTTATAAACGTTGCTCGATATGTGGGGAAACTCTGCTCCAATATCCTCTCTAAGTACATTAGGAATTTTTTTTTTGTAATTTTTTGCCATGGTTTTTCTGCTTCCTCTAATTGCTAAAGTTGAGCTTAAACTTGTTTTTGCACTTAATTTTAAACGCTGCTCGGTAAAAATAAAACTGTTTTCCAGAACCGCAAAACTCTTAAGATATAAGTACGAAACAATCCATCAAATCAAAATCTATATGTTTATATATCTTAAGCATAACTTGCGTTGCATTCCACGTTGTTGCACGTTTAAACATAAAAACAAACTAAGTGCTTCCGTTTCATAAAAGACAAACACAAAATAAACAAAAGAAAAACTTATTTGCTGCAAGTCGCGCGCAAAACGCTAGCAAAACGCGCTCAAAACGCACTGTGGTCGCCTCATTTTTTGTTTTGGGATCATATTTTCATTGAGGTCGCCCAAAATTTGTGTCAGGCGGGGGCCTCGGTTATGGCCCACAATTGCCGTAATCTGACACCGTTAGGATTGCTTAACGATACTCGTAAATAATTGCGTTTGTTGCCTACATACAAAAAACGCGCGCGTTTCTCAAATTGGCGGCGGACCGCGAATATATCGCAGCTGAGGCGTAAAGCTCATCGACAGATTGTTCAGATTGTCGCAGCAATTCGGCTGCATCATGCACGCCGCACAGAAGAACGTGAACAGGGCCAGTTGCATGGGCACCGCGGCACGCGCGATGCGCCACGCCCACCCACGACGCTGCTGCTTGGAGGCGGCATTCGCCCCATCCTCCTCATCCTCGGAGCTGTCCAGCAGCACGGCCGCATCCTCGGGCGGCTCATCGCCACCGCCGCCGCCGGCGGCCACAATGCGCTGCAGCTGCTCCACCACCTGCAGTTCCTGCTCCTTGGGCAGCTCCTTGTGCTGCAGTTCCTCCTCGGACTGTTTGGTGGCGGCAACAATTTGGCGCGTTTTGCGCGCGTTTCGACGCGATTGTTGCTTGTTGGCGTGTCCATTGGCCAGCTGCTGCTCCTTGTGATCCCTTTGCTCCAGTTGTTGCTGCTGCTGCTGCTGCTTCTGTTGATGCGAGGCGGCTGTGCGCACAATCAGATCCCGGCACGTGTTTTGCAGCTGCTTCAACTCGGCTTCGGCGCTTTCCATCCGGGCCGCAATCGAACGCATCGCGGCGCTGCCCGGCGCCAATGCCAGCTCCAGCTGCTTGGCCAGGCGACGCAGGACGCCCAAACGACGCTCGCGCTCGGAGAGGCCGCCGTCGGAGGTGGCGCCGCCATCGGAGATGCCCGAATCGGAGAGCGAGCCATTCGAGGCGGTGAACTTGGCAATGTGGTAGATGTGGTTGGGGTCCAAATGTTGCTGGACGGCGAGCAGCTGCTCCTGGCTGACATTGACCTTCTCGGAGAGCAGCTTGGCCACCAGCTTCACATTCTGGGCCAGCTCGACGGGCGTCGCCTGTCCCTTGTCCAGTGCACCCTCCAAGCCCTTGAGGGTGCCCCGATCCTGGCCCAGCGCCAAATGAAACTCGCTCAAGCCGCACTCGAGCTGACGCCAGGCCACCAGCGAATTTGTGAGCATCTCCAGCTGGGAGTTGATTCTGCAAGTGGAGGAGGGAGGAGCATGTTCAGTCTGGAAGCACATTTCAACCAATTGAATGGGGAAACTCACCTGGCATCCGCCTCGTCCCAGGCGCTGTACATGTCGCTGACCTCGTCCTTCAAATGCTTGTGGAACTCCTGCTCGGCGCTGATCAGGCTGCTCACATCGCAGGTGCCCGTCGAGGCCTCCGCATGGCCACCACCAGCAGCAGCAGCAGCAGCAGCAGGAGTCGCCTCCAGCACCTGGTTGCCATTGGTGTCGGTGACGGTGATGGCAACGCCACCAGCAGCAACCAATTCCTGCTCCGGCAGAGGTTGCTTCAGCAGCTGCTCCTTTTCTTTCAGTTGTAGTTGTTCGGACTCGTGTTGCAGTTGCTGCTGCTGCAGCTGTTGCTGCAGTTGCTCCTGCTGCAGACGTCGCTCCTGACGCGTCAGCCAGCTGTGCACGGATGCATTTAAGCGCAACATGTTGGTGCGATAGCTGCCCAGCTGCGATTGTTCGTGCTGCAATTGAAAACAATTTAGGATTGCGATCAGCCCAAAGATTTCTTCTTCTCCTGCAGCCGGGTGTAACCAGTGGCGCAATACTCGTTCACACACTCCCAAATGACAACTATCCGAAATTTGATTTGATTGATTTGATCCAATTAGAAAATCGTATTGATAATCCTCCATGTCGTTAAAAATAAATTATCGAGTTAAATGTTGACAAAAATTACTGCTGTTTAAATTAATACATCCATATTTCCAGATATTTTAACATAATTGACTTTATCATAATTTTGTGTACAAAAATAATAAGAGCACAAAATAACTTCTTCCATGTTTTCAGTTTTTGAAACACAATTAAGTCTATCATAATTTTGGAATCAAAAATAATAGGACCACAAAAAAATGTGTTTCGACTCTGGGGGGTTTTCAACCCAAGACACATTTTGGTGACAAAAATTATACACAATCGTTAAAATCTTATAAAAGTCGAAAAAAAAAACAAAATTATAAAAAACCAGGTAATAAGTTTGCAGTCGGGTGTAATCGACTGGGTAATACTCTTCACAATATTACACATTAACAGCCTAGGGCTGTAGAAACTTATCTTAAATATTATTATTTTGTAAAAATTCGGTTTGTTCGGGGTGAGCATGGTCGAAATAATTGATGTTCGGAGGATATCATCGGGAAATTACTGCCAAAGTTGGTGATGCTGGTGTTTTATATAATATATATGGATTACATCGCTTTGCCACGAGTTTTTGATATCTTAAGAGCAGTTTCATAATTTGATATATCTATCTTGGGAGATCTAACTAAGGGAGATATATAGGATTCGATTTTCCACGACTCTTGTGCGATCTTCGAGGAAATCATCTGTAATCTGTTTGTATATGGGACGAGTATTGTTGCCAGTTTCCTCCAGTAAAATGGATATTGCTTAAACCTAATATGCTCTTCTCATTTCATGAATCAGTGTATAAAAGGGGCACTCACCTTGAGCGCCTCCACGGCGATTTGTATGGCCGGCTCCGTGTCGAGCAGCTCCGGTTCGGATTTGTCGCCGAGGCGGCGGAGCGTGTGCTTCAGTGCGCTCATCTCCTGCTGCAGTTTGCGTGCGCTGGCCGCATTCTCGCTCCAGTTAAGCAAATCCTCCCAGGCGGCCAAAAGATCTGCAAAATACGTGCAACAGACAAAAAAAAACAAAATTGCGAGTTAATAGTGCGCGCACAATTACAGCCAGAGAGAAAGCCAAACTTGGCTAATTCGTTTGGGGATTTGAAGAGTTGGCTTCAAATTCGGCTAGAGATTCGTTGCCCTTTGGCGTAATTAATACCCTGCCCCTTTCCTTTTTCCTTTACGCTTTCCCTTTAGCGCAGTCAACAAAAATGAAAAGTGAAACTTGCGTTTGTTTATAAAGCCAAAATAATTTTAAAGAAATAAATAAAATGAAAACAAAAACTTTTCCACTAGGCGCTAGAGTGGAACAAGAGGGGTATATATATAAACATATATATATTTTTATGTGTGTGTGTGTGTGTGTGTGTAATTTGAAACTGGGAACGTGTGTGGGAGGCAATTGCAGCAAAAATGGGCTTTTACTGCAGTTCAAGCGACGCCCCTTAGAATAAAAGTTGCTATACCCTGCAAACAATCAGTGGGTACGGGGTAATATGGACTTAAAGGTAACTTATGCGTGTCTTGTGTATGTTGCATATATTTAAAAACATTTTTATTGTGTACAAGACAATATATGGAAATATAAAAACCACATGTAATTTGAATCGTTCTTTGATTTGTTTCCAAATTAGATAATACTATTTTAAGCCATCTTTTTATCGATCTTTGAGGAATATTAAGCTAAAATTTAATTTAATTTTAAATTACTGAAAGCACATTTAAGAATATCAGTAAACGAATATTAATATTCAGTATATCCATAAATTAACCTGTCGTTAGCTAGTTGACTTCAAGCACTTATTAAATAACATTTAAAGAGTATTTTTTGGTCGCAATTAAAACAACTTTGATCACATTCAAACACAGAACCAACTGCGTGAAAACACTGGGCGAACTTGCTTTGTAATCATAAATTTTTCTTTGGCTATATTCTGTGAGGGGATGCAAATGCAGGAAATGAAGCACAGAAGCGGCAGCAGCTTAAAACTTACCCGAAAATAATATTGATTAATTAGCACTTAGAGATAAATTGGACACGCTTTCAGGTGCAACTGACGCGTTGCAAGGCTGGGGCACAACTGATCGCCTT
This sequence comes from Drosophila micromelanica, assembly GCA_004143825.1. Taxonomy (NCBI): domain Eukaryota; kingdom Metazoa; phylum Arthropoda; class Insecta; order Diptera; family Drosophilidae; genus Drosophila; species Drosophila micromelanica. The sequence goes on along the minus strand of SCDY01000779.1, from coordinate 22,064 downwards.
GGGGCAGTTAATTGAATTGTAAATGCGTCGCAGCAATTACTTTCACCCAAGCGCAGCAGGTGGATGTGATTGCGATTTTGCGATTGAGGATGAGGATGAGGTTGAGGGTACAATAAAACGCACTCAATTGCCAGGCAGTTCACGTACTACGCAATACACTGCGCAACGTGGAACAGGATCAGATTCACAAGAGCACAAACCGAACTTGTTGGCAGCTAAACCGAAACTGGTTGACTGAACTTGCGACCGAACAACAGCTGCAAACGCGCAGCATGCCAAACCCACAACTGCAACAGCAGCAACAACAGCAACAATTGGCAGCAACTCGAGCGCAACAAAACGATCGAGCAACAGGCCGAACGAGGGGTTTGCCAGAGGTTTTGCGCACAGTGTAAAGCATGTATGAAAAGCTGGTGCAGAAATTATATATGTCTGGTGTTGACTAGATCGATCTTGATGTTTATTTTAGTATTTAACAACTTGCCGAGAAAAGGAATTTGATATATCCTTAAATGGTTAGTATATTTTAAAATTTTAGAAAAATTTATAAATACTATTTCAAAAGCCAACAAAAAATTTTAATCATTTTAAAATTTGCCGGATCTTCCTCTGAAACTAGCCCTATGTCTACATTTATATACCTTACCTAATTTTAAAAAGTTATTTCTTTCAGAGATCAATTATTTTCAATATATTAATATTTAAATTGTTAAATTTCAGAATAGTGTGTGAAAATGTTTGTCTAAGCCGATGCCCATTTAAAAGTAGTTATGTTTATCGCTTAAAAAATATAATACTTTAAATGATATATTTTTATAATATTTTAAATACTTCAATTGCAATTTATCAATAATATTATAATCAAAGCCAAAAAAAAGCATTTCCAATTTCGCAAGAAATATGTGTAAAAAAATACGTATCGGCAATATTTTGTATTTATGGTAAATCAATAAAAGCAATCGATGAAACGAAACAAATATCTCCCATTTTTACCACTGTAAGCTGATTTATAGACAACTTGCTGGTTACATCTGCGAGTGCATTAGATGCCTCGCCGGTTGGGTGCGTGGTGGACATCATCGACGCACTTTGCGGCCAGCCGAAACTCGTAATCTCCAGCGGAGGATTGCACAACTCTGCAAGTTCATTCAGGTTTGTGGGCGGGGAGAACTGGTGGGGGGGGAGGGGAACTTTATCAGGCATCAGCCCGGTCGTGCAATGATTTGCACACTTAACGCTAATGGGGCGTGGCACGGCGGGGCGAGTGAAACGTTCAATCATCATCGTAATAGCGCCCAGTTGCATTTAATAATAATCGGCAGAGCGAGGAGCTAAACTTGAAGGCTGCACATAAAATTGATTAACAATTTGCAGAGATGGAAATATTATTAGATGGTAGGACTTTCACTTTAATCAGCAATTAGCAAATGAATTGCCAACACTTAACTGCAGGCAAATTGAATTCTAATCGCAGTGAGAGAAATTTTTAAATACAAAATTCCAAAACTCTTCCGGCCATGAGTAGCTTATCTCTTAGCCATATCTCTTTGCTTTTAATTGTTTTCTTTTTTTTAGTATTTACTTTTTGCTGACTTGACGAGTGAAATTGTTGTTTACATTTCGTCACGCAGCAAAAATGGTAAAAAACCAAATAAACAGTGAAAACAGTAAAAAATGCAAAATGCAAATGCAACCACAAAATGTTTAAATGCAACAACAGTGCGAAAATCCAAATGGCCCAAGGGCGTTGACGTGTTGGCAAAACAAAAAAAAAAAAAAGCACAAAAATAAAAAGAAAATGCAAGCAAATTCGCATTCTAACAAATTTACTGTGTGGGTGTTTGCACAGTGGGTGGGTGGTGATGCTGACATGTTTTCACAAACTTATAACTAGATATATATACAGATATGTGTAGAAACAAACATTTTTCAAATGCAGTTGCCAGAAAATCTGGCGATGACGTCTTAAAAGACGCTTTCACCATATTTTAAAATTGAATTTGCAACAGGTGTTTGGAAAGCCAAATAATTTTTCATCATTTCTTCAAAAAGAGAACGCAATTAGCCAGAAACAATAAAAAGATTTATCAACTTAATTGCTCTTAGAGGAATTCTTCAAAATATTTAAGACTTCTTTAATACAGGTAATTAAAACAGGTAATTACAAGTATATCTTAAGTGTTTAATTAGCTAGATAAGATTTTGGTTTATAATACTATATAATCAATATTTTATTATTAATTATACAATATATTTCTGGTTATATCATTTGATAAATTAAGGAATGCTCACAGAAAGCGCTTACCACAAATGTTTAAAATGAATATGGATACTAAGTCCTTTAAAAGGTAGAACATTATTTAACCATTCTTTAAAATACTGCGCCTCAGCCCAATAAAATCAATAGTAAAAGCAACTAACCAAATGCTAGCTAGCCATATGAAGCTCTCCATATAAGAAAATCTTTGCCATTAAATGTAAAATGCGACGTTTTCTTTTATTACTTTTGCCTAGGCCAAGAAAAGTTAGCCAAAGTGTTCCGAGGTTCCAGCCAACAAAAAAGGACTCACAGAACTGGCTGCGTGACAAGGAGACATAAATATAACGGGAATGCCGACAAAGGGTGCGCCCGCAGAGAAGGCGGTGTCAATTGGCGACCAGGCACGGTTCTTGTCTTCGTTATTTTATTACGTGTAACGAAACCAAACTGAAAAACATATTTATTTAGTAACAGAGCCAAACCAAATAAAGGCCGATGAGGTAAGAGACAGAGTTGCCAACATAAGCCAATATCAACAACAAAACAGAGGTTCACAGTGCCAGAAGTCAAGGCCTCCAAAAAACGCGACTTAAATATTTGCCAAAAATAATCTTGAATAATTATATGGGAGAACGGCAGCTGCGACAACGATGACAACAATTATATACAATTAGCAGACCACTAAGAAAACAAAAACAAAATTAACAAAGTATAAATAGTTATTTTTCAACAGCTGATTAGCGAGTTATATGAAATATGAAATGAGAAAACTAATGAGATTAGCGTAAATATGTGAACATTTGGCTGGCAACTCTGTTAAGGCCGTTAACTAGCCTGGCAACACTTTAAACTGTTCATAAGCGCTTTATATGCACTGTTAAACAAATGCTAAGAGGTATATGTGGCAATTAAGCATATGAAACTGTTTTTAAATACCCTGTTCACAAAATCTGTATCCGAAAGTTAACCTACGTTTTACAAAGTAAAAAGTGAGAACCTGGAGAGTTAAGACTATATATATCATACTTATGTATACCCGTTAAGCAGGTTACTGTATAAATTGCCTAAATTCTTATCTATCATAGTTTATTTTTGTAAATTTTTTAAATCAGTTTTTTCACATTTTTATTCCATTTTGCACAGAGCATAAGGCAGTCGGTTACAGTCGACTGCAATATTTCTTTCTAGTTTATGCTCGAATACAGACAAGTTTTTGGGGTGAATGAAAACACGCCCTGAAGCCAAATAGACATAACTAATAAAATGCAATTGCTTTTAAGGCAATTAAAACGAGGTGTGTTCTGTTTTTTTTAGATTTAACTGCAGCAGCAGCAACAGAAGCAACCACAAAACTGAAACTGTAAACCGTTTATCAACAGAATTTTCAATTTCAATAAGTTTTGATTTCATTTTTTTTTCTTTTTTTCAATGATTTAACAATTCCAGCGAATTGAAGGTCAGACACAAATGGGGCCAAAGCAAAAAAGAAAACAACAACAAAATGAAACGATAAAAAAATACAAATGAACATTTCGTTTCTTATAATTAATGGATAGAATGACGCCAGAGTTTCTATATAAAAAAAAACAGATTTTGCTCATTTCAAAACTTGGGCTGACAACTGTTTTTTTTTTTGTTTTTAGTTTTTTAATAAGTTTTGAACCGCGTTGAACCCGGTTCCGGTTTTCCGCCATGTGCAACGTATTTCTCTTAAGCTGAAAACTTCAAAGCGGAACGCCAACAATTGACCATAAAAGCCCACTGTGCGAGTATACCGTTAATGAGTGTCTGTCCGTCTGAGCGTGAAGAGGAGTTGTTGGCTCTAAAAAGCAATGGCCATAATGCAACGCCCTGTAAATGCAATTGTGACGTTGATGCAAGTTCCCCTCCCTTCCTCCCTCTGTTTCTTCCTCTTTAGGCTCAATTAGCGATGCAACGGGCCGAGGAGGCGACGCTCCATCAACTGGCAACCCAATTTGGCGTCTATTGCATGTGGCAACAACAACAACAACAACAACAACAACAACAACAGCAACAGGTGGCAGCTAAACTCGGTCAAAATATGTCTGCGTATCACAGCAAAAAGAAAAGAAGAAGACAAATATGTGACACAAATGTGCTAAGCAAACAGTTATTTCAAGATGAGACCGAATTAAGAATGAGCCATAGATTGCTAGATAACTATGACATTATATCAGGTTCTTAAATTTTTTTAGAAATTTGCTGCTGCTTTCTTTTTGCTTTAACTGGCATTTTGGATTACATAAGACTTTCTGCTCTCTTTTGTTTATAAAGTAAGCTCTGACTTTTGATTATCTCATAAGTGCTTTTATGATCGCATTACTTAAAGCAAACATCTATTCAAGTACTTTGTGCATTAAGTACCCCATTACATTGTACGATATGAGAAATGGTTTTAAAAATACAGCAATTTCAAAACTTTTTCGGGTTAAAAAGAAAAATAAAATATTGGTATTGATTTTGATATTTTTCAAATTTGAGGCAATAATAGTTTTATCAGCTGTTTTAATGCAAAGTAAAAAGTTAAAATAAATTGTGAACCTACTTCAAAATTTTGTAATGTTTGCGTTTACTGTAAATCAACATTGAATTAATAGTTGAATATTTCTAAATCCATACACTGCGAGAAATACATTACCATAACAACAATTGTTGCACTGAGTTCTAAAACTTTCTGGAAAAACTTTCACATTTTGTGAACAGTCTCTTGAAGCATTTTCTAATTTATACACTGAGAGAACAGCTAATCTCAAGAAATACAAATCAAGTTTTTCCACTCTAAGTAAGCTTATGAATAATGCAGCAGCTAATAAAAGTTATTTCTTTAACTGTTTTTCACTCCTGCTCTCCCACATCCCATCTTCATTTCCATCTCCCTCTTTTATTTTCACAATATGTATTTCTTGTCGTCAGCAGTTAATAACCAATTAGGGCATAGTATGTTTGTCTCTTATCTGCTGTGAACGATCTTCGTCTCTCTTCTTTACAACATCATTTGCACCTGTTTTCAATTATAAGCGATAAGTTTCCCTTTATTGTTGTTGTTGTCTGTGTCTGCTCTAGCATAAGCTCATCTCTATGCACATAACGGTTTATGCGCTCTATGTATGTGTATTTACCTTGCTCCGACGAAGAGCGCGACGTGGAGGCCGATGAAGTGGCCGAGAGCATGCCAGAGATGTCCGTTTGCACGGCCACACTAACTTTGACCATTGTTGTTGCGAGCTTCTCTCGCTCTCTCTCTCTTTCTCCTTCACTTTTATTCACTATTCCTTGGGCCACCCTTTGCGGCTTTTTAGTGACCCACTTACGACACTTGTACGCTAGGCGGCGCCACTTGAAATCAATTTACGAAATTAATTTGCGTTTTTAAACATTTCAATTTGAATGTTTACTTTCAGCACAGGGTAATTTTGTTTTATTTGTATTTTTTCAGAGATTTGTTTACATGCTGTGCGCTGACCTCGAATTGTTGGGAAACTTGACAGTAAACAATAAGAAAATCCAACAATACACTCTTATAAAGCACTCTTATACACACACTTATACGCCCTTAGACAAAAAAAACACGCAACTTTTATGAATGGGTGAAAAATGTCGCGTTATTCCACGAGGTTATTTGAGCTTAAAGTAAAATTTTATTTAGTTTTTTGTTGTTGCTATCACAGTTAGTTTTAGGTGTTATATGGAAAGGAGATTCGTAGAAAATAGTTGAGTTCTTAAAGCGCGCGGAAGCACAGCGAACAACAGTTAGAAGCAACGACGACGAAGACAACGTCGCGACGACGGAAGCAGAACCGCTTGGAACGCACGCTAAAAATGAACTGAGACGGGGACGTTTCAATTGTTTTTGGCGCAGCAGCTTTCAGGTGGAGAGCGCCAGTAGCGCAGCGACGAGAGCGAGAGAGAGGCGGGCAGAGCGGCCTCAACTTTTGAACTTGGCTTCACACGCAATGCTGCTCTCGTTGAGTGTGTGTCGGACTGTTTGTATGTGTGAGTGCTTATTAGTTTCGGCAGCCGAAACAACAACAACAACAGCCCTCAAATATATACATAAATATGTATGCATGTAGCGGCGGCGACGTCATTTTCAGCAGATGAGACACGATGATAGCAGCAACAACTATAGCTAATGACGGCGTCAAACAAACACGCACAGAGACACAGTTTGGCGAGCACAGCTTAGCTCTAAGCACCGTCTAGAGCGCCATCTAGCGCCCTTTTCTCACTACTCTACTAAACGCCCGCAGCGTGTGCCTGACTTAATAAATTATTTTCTCTTACAGTTTTAAAGCTCTTGGCAGTTTTTCAACAAATTATTTAATAAATTTTCTCATGGCGAAAAAAAATGACGTCAGCTGCCAAAGAAAATTTGCTCTTGTAGGGGTCAAAGCAGCGTTTGATGCTAATGCGCAGAAATTTAGGCTAATTTATGACATACAAATGTTCTGCGCATTTGACGCTATTACAGTTTGAGTGCCACAGCGAGCACACTATTTAGCTAAGGCACAATGATTGCAGAACTGTATAGGGCTGTGCCCTAGCTAAGTGCTGTGCATTTATCGGTTTTTTTTAGCTGTAAAAATAATTTAAGCTCATTTTGGCTAAATCTAAAAGGTTTTGAGTGGAAGTGTGGCCCAAACACCAAATTTGCAAAGTGTAACAAATAGCATTAAATTAGTAAAGATGACAAAAATGAAAAATAAAAAAACTATTAAACTACAATGAGAAAATAAATTAACTAAATTAATTTTGGTTAAACATTTGACAAAAACACAAGCATATTAACAAATTACGTGTAGCTAAACGAAACAAAAACACCAATTATTAAAATGTAAATATATAGTTATAATATAAGGTAAATTAAATCAAAACTAGAACAATTTTAAATGCTTGGTGTTGTTTTTTTTTCTCATATAAAAACGGTAATTTTTATTTGCCAAAAAAGAAAATAAATGCGCAAAATAAATTATATATTTTTTTCTTTTAAAAATAATATTAAAACAAATGCAAAAGAAATTTTGTAAATTCGATGCAAAATGCGTTTTGTCAAATGCAAAAACAAAATTTTTCCAAATCATAATTATACAAAAAAAAGAGGTAAAGAAATAAAGAATAATACAAATAATACAAATTTCATTCGCTTCGAAAGCAATGCACAGCTTGGCAAATTTAAGGCACACGGTCGGAATGAGGGCAACTCTGGACTCTGGACTCTCAGAGCAGCCCCCGAAAGCCGGCAAACAAACGCTCCAGCCGCCCCATGGGCCGGTTGACCAGCGCATAGAGCGACCGCAGCGTCCCGGCCAGAAATCGATAGAGCGCAAAGTGCTCCAGCAGATTGCCCACATCCAACACAAAGTCGATCACACGGGCCACAAATCGGGTGATCGGCGCACACTTGCACTCGATGATCGCCGGAGCAGCGGTCGCCATAACGGTTGTTGTTGCCGCCGTAGTGATGGCATTCGCGGCCGGAGCAGCGCCGACCGCCCTGCGCCCATTTAGCCGCCGACAGCCAGCTGGCAAGCACTCACCTTTTGTCTGGCCGGCGCACTGCGGCGACAGCACCGTGCCGGGCGGACCTCGCAGCACGGCCTCCAAGCAGCGTATGTTGTCACGGCACGTGTTGATTATCTCGTTCTGTATTGGGATGGAGAAAAAAACAAAAATAAGAAAAACAATTGATTAGCTAAAATATATATGATATTGAATTTAGATTAATCTTCAAAGAAAATTTTAAAATACTAATTTTAAAAAAATTTAATACTGTTACAGACATAAAATATACTATCCGTATCTTAAAGTTTGTGAATTAATTTTACTTTTGGTATATTATGAATGGTATATTTATAATCATTTTCACTGCTTTAAGCTCAGCAAGAAATTCTGCTTTAAGTCGAATAAATGTCTCTTAAAGCTCAAAACTCTTGTGTTTGAATTGTTTTAAGTGTATAAAGTTAAGCTGATTTAAAGCTCAAAACTCTATCGTAAATGTATAAAGTAAAGCTCACTTAAAGATGAAAGCTCTACTCTTAAAGCTCAATCTCAAATGAATTGACCTTTGCAGAAAATCCCACTTAAAGCTCAACTTTTATTATTACTTAAAGCTCTTATCTATTATTAAATGTATTAAACATTGATTGCTTAAAGCTTAAAGCTCAACGGACTTTCTTTAATTTAATGAAATTTGAGGTGTATATGATCAACTGAATAAAGATGGTATAATATATCAGTTGACATATTCTATTCTACTGATTTATATTTTAACCCTTTCTCCCGTTTTCCAACTTACATAATCCTCCGGACGCAGCAGATGGCAGCGTATCTTGAGGGCGCGCGTATCCTCGAGCCGATCGCGACTCTGCTGTAGAAGCGAGCGCATCTCCTGCTCGCCATCCTCGGAGTCATCGCCGCTCGACGAGGATGTGGATGCCGGTATCAGCTTGATGCACTTTTCCAGGTTGCGCGACGAGCGTCTCCGCTCATCGGCGGTCACCGTGCGGCGACGTCGCGTCGACGTGTCGCTCTCCGAGGTGCGACGCAGCAGCGACTGGGCCGAGTGGCTCATCCCGTTGCCAAACTCCAGCTTGCGGCCAACGGACTCGTTCCGGGCCGGCAGCTGAGCTGTGCTCTGCTTGGGCGTCATCAGCGCCGTCGCCGAGACGGACAGATTTGCGGTGATCGCCTGCGGCTGCTGCTGCTGCTGCAGCTGCACCAACTGCTGTTCCTTCTGTGAACCGATAACCTCGGCCATATCTGAATTGAAAAAGGCATTAGTGATGTTATATATTATATTCTATTATAGTACAGTCGAATTTTGATAATTAGAAATTGCAAGAAAACAGCATTTAAGCCTAATTACGTTATTGAATTAAATCGATATATCGATTTAAGGGGCTTAAGAAAAAAAAGAAGGTATTTACTTAACTTATTTAATTTTTATTAGCATCTGCGATTAATTTAATAGGAAAATACTCTATTGATGCTCGAACTTGTGCTTATTAGCGGGGTTATTTTATCATTTATTCAGTTTATCGATTTATCGGTTTGTGAATTATCGAGATTCGACTGTATGTTGATAATGTAAGTTGAAGGCTCACCCTGACAGGACTTGCGTCGCACTTCGAGCGTCTTGCGACGACGCTCGTATTGCAGTTCGAGGGCGCGCTGACGGCGGGCGTGGTCGACGCTGCTGCTGATCGTCTCCTGGGTGATGTGGAGCGCCTTCTGCTCGTGCTGCTGCAGCGAGTCCATGCGCGGCGGCGAAAACGAATCCAAATTGTTGGCCGCCGACAGCGAGCTGCAGCAGTCCGACTGCGAATCGATAAAATTGCTGCCAGACAGAAGAAAATGCATTTTAATGAAATTTTATATTCAGATTTTGATGAGAACAAAACTATAAATAGTTAGATGATAGATGTTCTTGGCACAATAATCAACTAACCGATAGTCGTCGCCGAATTCCAAGAGACGACGCGCCGCATCCGAATCGAAGCCCTCCGAATAGTTCTCCGAATTGTATTTCTCTTGATAGTTGTCCCACGCGGTCTCCGAAATGCTGCTGTGATGATCCTCAGTGCTGAGTTCTATTCGAAAAAGAGAGAACAGTTAGCAAGTGTTTCTTTGCGAAAGTGTTTTTTAAAGGGTATTTTTCTGATATTTTAAAGGGTATTTAATTTTTAGTGGGGTGCATTTTATGTGGGTACCTTTTTGCCTGGGTACGGGCGTGCGTGCTTGTGAGAGAAAGATTTATACAATAGACACAAAAGATAGACAAAGGTATTACAAATATCTTTAAGTGAATGTGTGTGGAATATAATGATATTGAAACGATATTGGTTACTTAACAGATTTAATAGAGAGAATTCATATGTTACACACGTAATTAAACTTTATTTCTTATAATTAACTATATATTTAATTATTTATATTTCTATAAGGCTTGTCCTATTCTGATTAGGTATATATTCTATATTTTCAATACAATATATATCTTATGGCTTGGCTGTTGGTAATTTTTTCATTAAACAAAACTCATTTTTTCTTATACTTAAATAATTTGTGTGGGTAAAATTAGGAAGATGAGTTAAATAGCTGAAAATGTTGCCATATAATTATGATTTGGATATTTAATATTTTCATTAAGCTAAATTTAAAAATATGATAATTGATAAAATGAGGAGAACAAAATTGAGAATTTCTATCATTAAAATTTAAAATAGATATATTCTAATTTTAGAAATCTGTTTTGAGTGGAATATATTCAAAATATATAAATCTAAAAAATTCTTTTCTGTTCTATAAACTAATAATATGATTATTTAGACAATTAAAAAAGCTATATAGTATTATTATACTTATGAAGAGTGTGAGTTGTTTTTTAGTGTGTTTATTTCTTTATCAAATTTTGTTTTGAGATTTGAACAGAAATGCATCGATGATGAATCGATAATATAAGATAAGGTTTTCTGATGATGACATCATATATAATTTTAACAAGAAAGTGGGCCCTCACATCGTTTCAACAGCACTTAATGGACTGATAACTGAAGTGCTCTCCACCCCAATCCCAATCTTAATTTCAATTTCAATTTCAATTCCAACCCATGCTCACCTGCTTGCTGCTCATCCTCGTGTATGTATGTGGAGATGGCGGCGAGGGCGCCCAGCCGTATTTCGCTGGCCATCAACGCTGCCGTGGTGAAGGAGCCGACGCGGAACTTGGGCACCATCAGCTGTGACTCCGGTTCGCCGGCCTCGGGCGTTGTCTCGTCCGTCTTGGGGCTGCCCAGGGGTCCGCCCTTCTGGATGCTGAGCAGTGCATTGGTGAACTCTTGCAGCTGTTGCGAGGACATCGATTCGCAGGACTTCATCAGGGTCTGGGTGAGGTCGCCGTGCGTCTCCGAGCCCGAATCCGATTTCTTGCCGGCGGACGCGGCGGACATGCGCTTCTTGCGCGCCCGGCGACGTCGCAGGGATCCCTTGCTGTCCGCCTTGCGGGCCGCATTGCTGCCGGTCCCGGTGCCCGAGGAGGAGGCGGCCCGTGCCCGCGGTCCCGGCGAGAGCGAGTCCAAGGCGCTCTCGCTGATCGAATGGCTGGCCAGGCCCGGCGGCGAGCTCTGCCCGGCGGCGGCAATCGTTGTGGTCAACTGGGCGGCATCCGTGGTCAGCTGCGACAGACAGGAGACGGACCACGGGCGTTCCGATTTGCGACGCGTTTGCGGTCGCTTCACGATCTTCAGATTGAGGCTCTGGTTGCTGCTGCCAAAGCCGAGGGGCGTGCCCGACTGCCCGATGGGCTCAGCGGAGCCGCCGATGCGCTCCGTGGAATTTCCATACGAATTTGTGCTCGTCTGCATGCAGGTGGCAATCGAGTCGGTGAATCCCTCCGAGGAGTCCGAAGCGACACCGCAAACTGCGCTTGTTTGCGGCATGGAATCCGTTTCGGAGGCCTCGCCGGAGGCCTCGCAATCGTCCGGCTTGATGGGCGCCTCGAGACCGTGATGCGGACGCGTCAACAGCTGCGGCGTCGACGGCTGATGCTCCAGCCATTCCTGCCAAGAATTCAAAGTGAAAGTTTAGTCAGGGGTTGACTTATTGATTGGACTATCAGAAAATGTACCTCGACACGCTGTTTGATGGGGCCGGGCATGCTCAGTTCACGTTTCTTGACCGTCGAGGAGATTTTGATGATGGAATGTTTCTGCTTCGTTGGCGTCTTCAGCAATGCGGCTGCCTCCTGAGCGTCGCGCACCAAATGCTCCGCTTCGAGCACAAGTTGCTTGATTGAATCATGCGAGACCTTGCCCTGAAAGAGGAAGAGAGAGAGGGAGTAAGAGAGAGTGTTTAAATTAATGAGCATGGCGAATTGTGGGGTCACTCTTCCTCTTCAATGCAAGTGACGCAGCCACAGTTACAAAAACAATTGAGCGTAATTTGTGGGCGTAGAAGGAAATGCATTAACAGCTCAGAGAGAGAGAGAGAGAGAGAGAGGGAGAGATCTCTAATCAGTGAATTCTGCGAAGTTGCTTATCGCTTCACTGTTTATTTTTTCTCATTTCCCTGCATTCGTTTATTCACTTGTTGCATTCATTCATTCTTTATGCGTGTTATTCACTCACAACTCACTTTATTTATTTTTACTAAATTCTTATCTTTTTGTTCTATTTAGAATTTCTTGCTTTCTTTATTTTTATATTTTTGCAATTTCTTATCTGGTTTTTTGGCTTTGTGTCTTAGCGCGTCAGTCAACTGGGTTGGAGCGGGGCTTTTTTGTTTCAAGGCCTCGCCAAATTTGTGTTTACCTAAATGTGATCTCATTTTATATACCCTGTGTGTTGTGGAACACGCTCTGATAAAGATTCGTAATTTCCAAAAAAAAAATCTATTCTTAAAAAAATATTAAAATAGAATATCACATAATATCACAATAAAGTCTAAAATTTTGAAGTCGTACAAATAATAAATTGAAGAAAAATTATTAATAAATTTTTTACCACCGAAATAACTTTAATATATATTTAAATATTATATTATTTATAGAAGGCCTTAGCAGCCAGCGCTATATTATAAATAAGTTAGATCTAATTTTAACAACTTGTCTATCTTTAAATAAATAAATAAATTTGATATATATTTAAAAATTATGTAAATTCAGAATTTTTCTTTTTAAAAATGTTTTTCTATGAAAAATAGATTTACAATCGATTGACAGAAAGAGATAGATCGAAATTAAACATCCAACTAAATTTTAAATTTCAAATTAATAAAAAAAATTTAGAAAATCAACAGCTTTCAAATTTTAATTTTATTTTCCAACAAAAACAAACCTCACACACAGAAAATGTTTTTGAACACAACGAAATGTTAATTTGACATAATCAATTTGATTGCTCAGCAAATAAGAAAAACAAAAAACAGAAACAAAGAAAAATCAGTGAAGCGTTGATAATGTTTGTATTGTTGTATTTTGGTTGTTAGTTTCTTCTTCTTGTTTCTAGTTATTACAAAACTGTTGCCACTCCAAAATGTTTAAACAAACGTTAACCTTTTTGACGAAGGCATTACAAATAAATGGTTAATTGCAAATTGTTTTGCACAATTGAACAATTTCAAGGTAGAGTGTCATAAAATGAGTCAACTCCAAATTCCACTAAAATTAGATAAATATATTATGCAGCATATATTTAACATGTTTATCTGAAGTTTTATTTTGTGTATCGCAGAAAGTTAAACTCTGTCTGTCGGCTGCACACGCTTCAACTTTATTGCTAATCTTTCGTCTTAATTTAATTAACAATTTCCTGTGGACAGCTTCAGTGACAGGCCACGCATACAGTTTGAGCTGAACTGTGTGATTGTCAAACTGTTGCTGCTGTTGCAAACGGAAACAACTGTGAAAATGTTTAACGTTCAAATGGAAACTGCAACAACAACAACCACAACAACAACTGAAAGGCCTTTGCGATTGGGCGTTTGCGATAATTAAAGGCAATTATATGAGTTTGGCTTTTTTGCTTAGCCAGTGGCCAATTAAGCAAAACTGGAAACTTTGGCCACAAAACTAGCGCAGGAAATGGCCATGTTGTATGCGATAGTAAAACGATAGTTATTAGTATGCAATTCACTTAACGAGTTGTATTCAAAAACAACAATGCATTAAATATTCTGCATGAATATTTACGATCTTAGTTCAGTTAAATTTTATAGTTGTTTTTTTATTTCTGCTAGCGATATTGTGATATATAAGCATCTTAGAATTTTAGATAAAAGGTACACGAATAATTTCTAAAAAAAATCGATATTTCTCTTCTGCAAATTTTACGATCGATTTTTGTATGTTAACATTTAACAAGAAGATTTCAATAATTAACATAAGTAAAAAGTCACAATTTTATTGTTTGCAAAACAGTTACGATAATGATACGATAGCTGAATTTCAAGCCAAATTTTAATAAATAGGCATTAAAAATATATTGTTTTTTATCAGTTTTCTTGAAGGAAAAAGTTTACAATTGTTATACGATAGTTTTTATGTTTATTGAAACCCCAAAAAAATTTGTGAATTTTAATAAACAAGTTCATTAAAAAATTTAGAAATATAAACAAATATCTTTTTTAATATATATCGATATTTTCACATATACCTTTATTTAGTTATTGTGTTCACAGTTTTTCCTTTGCAGCTACTCACGCGCACATCTCTAACACGCTCGTGCGCGACACAGTGGCTGACAAACTGTTGAAAGATCTACGGACAGCTTTAACTTTTAAACTTTTTTTTGGCAGCCTTGACAATCGTTTTTTGGCTGTCTTTTTCTAGCAATTTTTTGCGCAAATTTAATTGCACTGCGGCACGCACGCAAATCGCGAAATTTAATCGCACAAATGTATTTGTGTGTGCGCGCAGTTTGACAAGCACTGTGCGGCCTTGATTACACACTTTTTGAGCTAAATGCAAATTACGCGAAATAACAACAAGTTAAAACGAATAATAACAATAACAGGCAACAATTGCTTTGTTGCTTTCTATTGTTGCGCTAGTTTTGTGTATTTTTTTAGTATCTTTGTGCAACAGTATCTTTGTATCCGTAACTGTAGCTGCGTTTTCGACCGCTGGCAGCGAGAGCGCGAATTGTACTGAAAGTTCGCTAGCGAAATTCAAATCAATCGAACTCTGAAATGTGTTTGATAGAAGAAGAGAGCGAGCACGATAAGATAAAAGCCGGCAAAAACAAAATAAAATATATTTATCGAAAATGTCGTTTTACTTGTCATCGAATCATTTGATCATTGTCATCGATTGTGATTTTTTTTTTTTACTTTTTTTCTGTCAAATTTCTAAAAAAATAAAATATTATTTTCATTTCTTTAACTTTTTTTTTTTGATTTTGTTAACAAGTCAATTTAGCGCTCGTTTTATTTATGCGACATTTGAGTGCGTTGCGATTAGATAAGATTTCTCATTGAATCAAATTTTTTTTTAATATTTGTTTTTTGCTCAATTTAATTTTCATTTTTGGCACCTCGACGTCATCGATATGCGCTTATCAGCTGTGGATTTATCTGGCGGGGCATCGCTTCGATTGATATACACAACCAGATTTACATTGCCAAATGCATAAATTAACTAAAAATAATATATATAAAAAAACAAGTGCCAAACAAATTCGAAATGCGAAATGCAAAATTTGTCAATATTAATCAAAGCGTAGCAAATTTCACTCTCAATAAATCAACGCACGCAACGGACAGACTCCGGACAGGAGGAGTCTGGAGCTGGGACTGAAATTGAAATTGGCGCTGCCCTCGGGTGGATGACAGTGAAAACTAACTAACTGCGTGCGATTGGATTGTGGAACGGGGAAACGGGGGGAAACTTGAGCTGCAATCGACTTGTCAGCGACAAATGCAAATGACGCACATGTTGCTCGTGTGTCGCAGTTGTTGCTCATGTGCTGTTGCTGATGTTACCGATCGCGTCTGGCCAAATAAAAGTGAGAGTTGCTTAATAAAACCAGACATTGCTCATGTACCAGTTAATAATTGCCTGAATAAATAAGACCGAAAAGTGTTCAGAGCAATCTGCTTTACATAAGCCAGCAAAACTTATTGAGAATCGTAAAGAGAGGCAATAGAAATAAATTAAAGCATGAGAGTAGCAATGACAAAAACATAACATAACAGAAAAATGTAAACAAACAAAATATTTTCAACTACGCATAATACAAAAGGCTTATGTAAAAAGTTCTATTAATTTTGGGAATTTTTTGAAAACAACTTCCTTAAGTTAGTTTTGGAAAACAACAAATTTGGTACAAATCGTTGCCAGTTTCCAAGATCTACTTCATAGCTACATATTTGCCCAATTGTGTTAGCTCACATGACGTGTTTTGCTTTCATTTTCAACACTTGCCTTTTGATTTCCACCCGCTCATTTTCACAAATAATTCCAGCAAATATCTTAAATTACAAAGATGATCGTTTACAGCCCATTAAACGCGGCAACTTGTCATTGGACATGTTTGGGGACATGTTTACCAGCAAATTGACACGAAAAAGCCACAAAAAGAGCTTAGAGAAATTTGAGGCGAATCGAAATACACACGCACACACACACGCACACACATGCCATCGGACCACCAACAAAGTTGGCTGAATTGTATCGTTGGACCGATCGAACGCAACTCGTGTGCATTTCAAGCGAAACTGAAACCCTGAGAGAGCTCTCGGGGTACAAACAACAAAGAGGAGCGCCGAATGAGCTGATCATCCCGATCAGCGAACCGTTATACCCAACATAACAGAGCAGCAGCACCAACTCTCTCAGTCAGCTTTACGGCCTGGTCATGGTCACGGTTGTGCGAACGTGCGACACGCAATTTGTGCAACGTGTGCAACTCGGAGGCTGCCACACGATGACAAATTGCGAGCAGCGTGAATTTTGTTGTGCTCTGATCATGAAAGGGAAAATGTTGCAGTTGTTGGCAGTTTACACTGAGAAAAACTTAAGATATATATGTACACAAAGGCTTGATGTCTATTGGAAAATTGTGCTGTGATATTCTAATTTAAGTTATTTATTAATTTTTATTTCGAATATTTATGAAACTCCCTCTGTATTCTGTAAAACTCCAACTGAGTTCAAAATTTATTATGCATTATTTTTTTTTAAACAAAGGTGTAAATCAAAATAGTTAGTAAATTTTTATTTTTAATAAAAAACTTATTTGTATAAGAGAGCAATAATTTAAACTGAATAAAAAATATATTCCATTTTCTTTGATTATATTTTAAATAGTAGAATTGTTAAATAAAATACTTTATTTTCACTCTTTGTTTGTTGTTTTTTCCAAAAAAAAAGAAAATAGATTTTTTATAAGCTAGAGCCCAGTTCAAGCAGGTTTTATGACAACTATATGATTAATTTTTCTCAGTGTGTTAAACTTTTATAAATCAATATAACTTTTGTCAGCGTGGAAACGGATTGCGATCAAGAGAAAGCAGTTAAGAAGGCATTTTCATCTAGTTGTAACTGGACACAAACTGTGTGCAGGAAATGTTTCCGCTTCCTTTGCGGCCAGTTTGTTGGCCAGGGAGGCAAATGGGGAACGCGGGGGATCTGGGCAGACTTACCTTTGATGGCGACATAGTCGCATTGCTGCTGCTCGCCTGCGATTTGGCCGACTTGGCGGACTTGGCCGGCGAGCGTGGCGGCAAACGGTTGCCATTCTGATGGACATTTCCCATTCCCAATCCAATTCCATTTCCAGTTGTAGTTTCCAATCCATTGCTCATCTCACTGGGCCACACGCTAATATTGCAGATGTCGGCGCGACTATAGAAACTGTTGTTGTTGTTGTTATTGTTGCACATTGAAAGCAGCTGTTGGGAGTAGGGAATAAGAATTAAGTTAACCAAAAAGTAGCTTTTATTAAAAATGCCAAGAAAAGCGTTTTTAAAGCGAATGTCTCCTCTGTCAAAATAATCAATCAGCTGGGCGCACAGCATTTCCTGTTACTGTTGCAGGCTCTATTACAGTGCTGCCACCAATACCCATAAATCTTGCCCCTTGTCGAACGTGTCCTCGTTGCAACAGTGTCTGTCTGACTGTCCTCGTCATCTGTCTCTGTCTCTGTCCCTTTCAATTGTACAAACTGTTTGCCATTTTTTTTAGTTTTTACTCTTTTCTTTAAATATACCCTGCACTTATTAAATGTGTCTAAAAAGGTTATATTGAAATGGTAAAAAATATTTATCATGTTAAATAAGAGAGACATTTCCTGACATTGGATAATTATACTTTATTAGAATAAGGAGATAAGTAATAAAGATTTTTATTTAAAAATTTAGAAAGTTAATTTATTCAAAATAAAAATGTTTTGATTCTCGAAAAAATGAATATGTCGATAGACAATTTTTAAAAAATATTAAGAAAATGAAATAACAGCAAAAAATGTATTTCACTTTTCCTTAAATTTAAAAATGGCTACAGTAAATATTTTGTGTATTTTAATAATCTACAAATTGCATAAAGGTTGTAAGAAAAGCTCCGAAATATTTAATGAATAACATTTGAAATATAATGAATAAAAAGATTTCTTTTGTGTACAATTAAATATAAAAAAATGTAGAGTATCTGCTCGTTGGGCACGTGCGACTAAAGCTCTCTTGTTTATTTATATCGTATACATATTTTGCTTTTATTTTTTGCTCTTTTGTGCCGCAATGAAGAAATAAATCACACGTTTTTAGTTAATTTCGTACTTTCCCATTTTTGACGTGCGCTGCTCAGTTTTTCCTGGACTATCGCCGGGTCTGACTGACTGACTGACTGTCTGTCTGTCTGGCTGTCAGTCAGCCGGCCCAGAGTCAGAGTGGGCTGCCCAGCAGCAGCCGTCGGGAGTCGGTAGTTTGGCATCAATTTTGAATGGCAGCTGCTGCCGGGACGGGAGTCGTTCAAAAAAGTTGGTGCATGATTCGCTTTCATTAACCCAACTGCTTAATCATCAGGTGCAGGGGAAACCAAAGCATCGGTAAAAATAGAGGCGGTAGCCATTTATTGAAAAGGCGCCCCCCCTCCCGCACCCTATCCCCTTTGGTATTGGGCTAATGGCAAACAAAGTTGCAAGCAACAAAGCAACTTTATTGACACAAGTCAGAGACTTGCCAGACAGTCAGCGATCGAATCGAAATCGAATGCAACAGCAACAAGAGGCAAGAAGCAACAAGAGGCAACTTGAAAACTCAAGAGTTGAAGACTTGAAAACTCCGTGCGGCGACTGTGGGAACCTGTGGCGTACTTTGTGGCATGTCTGTCTGATTTGTATTTGCGAATTTTGTTTTGTCGATTTGTGGTCTATAAATGGTTAGGGCCAGCCAGCACTTGTGTTCTCTCTCAGCTTATTAGCTGATTTATCTGGCTGACTATTAAGAAATAATGGCCAAGCCGCAAACGTTTGAACGATCCAACTCACAATATTCTCTCGTTATGGTAATGCACATCATGCAACATTTGACATTAGCTTTTTACTTAAGCTCTTCTTCGCTTGACTAAATGCAAAAGATGTTGAAATTGTATTCATTATGCTAAGGTGTTTCTTTAGCTAATCTCTTAAGTGTGGCTGTGAAGGCTATTTGAAACTTTTATTTAATTTAATTTATATAAATGTACTATAATTGAAAATAAATTATAGTTTGTCAATAAATAGTTTGTATATTCTGATCACATTCTGATTTGATTATATACTGAGAATATTTACTTCTCTTTATTTCTTTATTTACTTCTCTTTTATAAGTTTATATCATACTAATTCATAATCTGATCAGAGCCTGATATAACTATCGGTGGGTAACAAATTCATTAAAAACCTCATCCAGTGTTTTGTGACCCTATTTTGTACTTTAGTATGAACCTTGAACTTTAAAATATGCACCCTATTTTATTTATTATTTTACTACTATATTCAAACCCCCATCTTCTTTTCTGTTTTCCTCTCTCCTATTTCCTTCGGACATTTCATTTAATGTAAACTCATTTTCAAGCGCATCAGCTTTGAATGTTTGTTTATAATGTTAGCCCTATATCATTTATTTTTTTTCACTCACCTGTGCTGCATTTCCATTTACATTATCAGCAACATTTGCCACATCAGCGTTCTCGATCATTTTCAGATGTTGCTGTTGCTGTTTAGAGTCAAAGCGCGACTGTTGCTGTTGATTATTGTTATTGTTGTTGGCATTTATTTGCTGTTGTTGTTGTTGCTGTTGCTGACAGCTGTTGTTGTTGTCGCTATGCAACTGTTTGTAGCAATTGTTGCTAATGATGTGTCCTGTGTTGTTGTTGTTGTTGTTGCTGCTGCTGCCATCGCTGGCGCTGCCATTGACTTGCAACTGAATGTCCATGTCGACGACGACAACGTTCCGCTGCATTTGGGTTACCCGCGAGGTGGCCGAGGTCTCCGTGTGGACACCGTTCGAATTGGACGAGGAGCAGGCGCTGCTGCTGTCGTAGTTGCTGCTGCTGCCGCCAACAGTGCTGGCAATTTCAGTTGCTGTTGTTGCTGCTGCTGTTGTTGTTGCTGATGTGGTCACCAGCGTCTCCTTGTTCTCCTTATCAGAGTCGGCTCCAGAGGTTGTCGACGAGATGGCAGCCGACTGCAGACCATCAACAGTTGTTGTTGTTGCTGCTGCTGCTGCAGTTGTTGTTGTTGTTGTTGCTGTGTAGAGCCAACCCTCGTCGTCGTCATCCGATGAGGCATCAGCCGATTTGAGTATCTGGTTGGAGGAGGAAGGGGGTGAAAAGTAAGAAAAGTTTGTATGGAAAATGAAAATCAAGCAAGAAAACAAAAAAAGCTGTGTGGGCCGTGGCTGCAATGGCAATGCCACAAGATGAAGATGAAGTAGTAGAAAATGAAGTTTAATTAGCGTTACTTGCGCAAAATGGCAAATTGTAACTTGCAGTCACAACAGCAACAGCAACACACACACAAACACACACACACAGGCAGCGGCAACAACAATTGTAAGTACAAATTGCTGCTGCGCCTGCGCATGAGTAGCAAAAATCTTTTGCCGATTGCCTCCGACTGGCCATGGACTGTTGCAGCTGAGCTGGGATCAGACTCGGCTGGAGGAGTTGCTGCTGCCTCTGCTGATGTTGTTGTTGTTGCTGCTGTTGTCGTTTTCTCTGCTTGCAATTTATATTAATGCTGCGACGTTCCGTTTGGATTGTCTTGGCAAATAAGAAGTTGGCGACCTTTAAGTTTGCATGCACTAGTCAACAACCACAGCATCAACAACAACAGCAGCAACAGTTGCACTTGCTGCATCTGAACATTTGCAAGGCTTGTCTTTCAGTCAAATGAACTTTATTCAGGAAATCTAACTGTGGCTTAAAATCTGCTCTAAACTGAATTAAAAAATATATTATTATTTATAAAAAACTATAACAAAGTCTCCTCAGTGGATGCAAATTTTGATGAATAGTTCCTACAGACATCTTAAAATTGACAAACATTTTGACATGTTCGGATCCGTAACTACGTCAAAACTAAACCGACTTTCATGTTTGATTATGATTTGTCCCTCAGATTGATTCTACATTCAACATTTAATAATTTTGAAAAATAAAATTTTTTTTTTTTTTTTTGGAAAAAATAAAAAAATTCCCCTTGTTAATTTTCGAGAAAAATTTTTTTTTTTAAATTTAGAATTGCGAATGTTTGTTTTTAATCGATTCTTGTTATAATTAGCATAAAAAAACAACATTTAATCCGATTTTGAGGTAAAACATTTTTTGGTCAAAAATCATGCCAAACGCGATAAAAATTTTGACATGTAAAGCTCTCGGAGCCATAGCTCCTATATTTTAAACTCCCATAACTTTGTCAAAACTGAGGCGATTTTTATGTTCGATGGCATTTTGGTCATTATTTGTCCTACAGATTGATTCTACATTCAAAATATATAATTTTTGAAAAAAAAATTTTTGCCATTTTTTTTGTCAAAAAAGCATGTACTCCCCCCTTGTTAATTTTTGAATTTTTTTTTTTTTTCAAAATTTAGAATTGCGAATTTTTGTTTTTAATCGTTTCTATTTGTCATAATTAGTATAAAAAACAACATTAAAACCAATTTTGAGGTGGTAAAATTTTTGGTCAAAAATCATGTCAAACTCGACAAAAATTTTGACATGTAAAGCTCTCGGAGCCATAGTTCCCATATTTCAAACTCCCACAACTTTGTCAAAACTGAAGCGATTTTTATGTTCGATGGCATT
>SCDY01000778.1:0-45958 GCA_004143825.1 Drosophila micromelanica | reverse complement strand
TGGGGTCGGAGATGCCTCCTTCTACCTGTTACATACATTTCAACAAAACCATAATACCCTGTTTCACCCATTTTCAATGGGTTCAGGGTATAACAAGCTATCAAATTAAAGCAAACGCCACGGGAGTAGCACCTGGAAAGGGTCCAACGGTAAAGTTCGAGTGCATTGCCATTACCATTACCAGTACCCGAATACCATAACCAATATTGACATGGGGTCAAAGTCAAGCCACACACGGCCCGAACAAGAATTGTGCATTTGATAGGGCAAACTTCCGAAAAAATGGGTTAAAGACACACGTGCCCATATATAGGTTAAGCAAAGCTCTGTGCCAGCAACATCAAGCTGGATGCTGAATGTCTGGGAGTATCGGCGGCAAAATCCATGCAAGACTGCAGTTCGAGAAAATCTTTTGGCACCGCAGGCGGCACCTGCTGACCGCAAAAGATTGTAAATTAAGGTGCAAACAATGCGCAGAAGTCAGCGCTTGCAATCTTCAATGCACACAAAACACTTTGTCAGGCTCTTCTCAAATTGCTGCACCTTTCTATTTGCCGCCGCCAACTGCCCCTGACGAGCTGCAAATGTGACACATCTCTGACTCAACTGTGGCAAGTGCCCTCTACCCGACGGGTGCCAGTTGCAAATCACCTTGGGTGGGCCACTTCGACGGGCCTACCTGTTCCGCCCGAATTCTGACATCAATTGAATTGTCTGCTGCCTGTTTGTTTGTTTGTTTGTTTGGTTTGTCTTGTTCGCTACCAAATTGGCAAAACAATTTCCACCCAAATTGCAAATAGTCCAAGGAACAAACGGAGGCGACAGTGGCAACTATCTCAGCAGGGGTCGAGACCAACAACGAAGATGTTTTCATCACTAGATTTCATTTGAGACGGCAACATATTACAGAAATGCCGTGAAGAATAATATTTAAATCGAGTTTACAGCATGCATACGAAAATACAGCATGCATACAGGCAAACGAAAAGGTCTAAAAAGCGACAAAGGTAACAATATTTTAGAATAGGTATGAAAAATAAAAACCAGGAAAAGCATGTACACAAAAATATGTTAAAGTAAATAAGCATAATTTTTATTGATTTTTAATTTTATTTTAATCCAAATGAGTTTTTTGACTGATTGTTGAATTAATATGTGATCAATAATAAATATTATTAGAAAATCAAAAATTAAAATTTTAAAAATTTAATAAATACATGATTGTTGCTTTAATATAGTAGATTTTCAAATTGAACTTATATATCGATATGTCTTAGGTGTATAAACAATCATATTCAGAACATTAAAAATGGCTTTGCCCAAAGCCACCAAATATATGTCAAATATTGCATAAATTTCGCATAATCTAGCATGAGCAACAACAACTAAAGGAACAACAACAATAGGGTACATTTTGCATGTATAATTTTTTTTTGTATGCTGTGCCAAGGTGCGGGCGTTAGGCCCCAAGACAAAAGACTTGAAAGCGGAGAGACAGGGGACCTATCAAAGCTAATAACACGCAAACAACAGCAGGCAACAGCTGCAACAACAACAACAACAGCAGATAATAAAAGTAGATGGCAAGCATAAAAAAGCAGAACAACAAAACGCACCACAATAAAAATGCTAAATAAATTGGCATGTAGGAGCAGAGCAAGAGCGAGCGATAGGGATAGAAATAGGGTTAGAAAGAGAGAGAAGCAGTAAACAAAAAAATAACATTCTACAGCAACAGCAGAAGAAATGGCAGCCGACAGACGACAAACGACAGACGACAAACGACGAAATATGAATGTAGTGCAAAGCGTAGGCGTTTTATCCGACCATCTGGAGGCTGTGGGTGGGCAACTGGCAGTTAACGGCGTGTATGCCAAGGCGAGGGCGAGACAAAGGTCAAGCAGAACGCAACTGGAAACTGGCAACCGGCAACTGGCAACCGGAAGTGGGTCAACGAAAACCGGATCCGCATCGCAAGCACCAAACGCTTAACTCAAACGCAGCTGTGTGTGGAGAGAGATAACCGACAGCAACAGCAACAATGACAGCGACAACAACAGCAACTGCAAAACTAACAATGCAAATAGCAATTGAGATGCAAATGCAAATTGCATTGGCCACATGTTGCCAATGTTGTGTGTGTGTGTGTGTTTGTGTGTACCGATGTGTGAGCTGCCATGTTGCCAGCAACATAAATAAACATCAAAATAATGCACACCATTAACATTGCCAATGGCCCCCAAAATGCAGTGGCTTCGATGCGGCTCTCTCGGATGCAGCAGCAGCAGCCGAAGTACAGACAGTCGGGCGGACAGACAGACTGGCAAATAATTGCCACGTTGAGGTGCCATTGGCATGGATTAGGGGTGCCGGCAACGTCGCGGTGGAAGCGCCGATGGTGCAGCCTGGCCGCGGCAGACAATGCATCGCAGTCGGGCAGCCGCAACGCTTGACTAACTCTTTCGGTGACAACTTTTTGTGCTTTTCTATTGCCTGTTTGCTGTTGGCTCTAATGAAGTTGCTTGCCAGCCAATGCCAGGGATGGACGCTGAAGTCGAGCAAATAAGTTTTTGAATGATATAAAAATGTTTGTTATTTGAGGTGTAAAACAATTGATTGCTTAGTTTTCACAAATCGTTATTTTAATAAGAGCTAAAAATGATCTATATGTTTATATACATATAAAAGTATAATTTAATAAAAAAAATATTGTAAATATATTGATTCTTAGCCATTTGTCAACCTGAATTTATTTCCAATTTCGTTCTTTTCTTTTGTGTCCTCTCTCAGTTTGTTGTATTTCCACATCTCTGTGTCAGATTGCGCGTGAGCGAGAGATATTTATGCGATTTTTATTGATGGCTGAACAATTTATTGTATTCATATCGAAAGACTGAGGCAACGAACTTGCCGTTAAAGTAACAACGCAACAATTGCACATTGTGAACTTTATGATACATCTGTGTTGCAGCTAAGAGAACTTTTTGTGCAGCCAAGCGCATCAGCAGCAGAAATAACAATCACAACGAAGACTTACAGCATAACGGCCGAAAATCAGTCAGAAAGCAGAATCCCAAAATAAAAGAGACGATGCGTCGCTTGGAAATTATAACGCAACGCAACGCAACGTTTTGTATAACGGTTACCGGCGAGTTTAAGGAGAGCCACCAGACAACGGAACTTTTTTCACTTTTGCTGCATCTATGATATATAGATACTCACCACCACAACTGGCTGCCACCTGCAGCTCAGCGTCGTGACGCTGTCGAAGATGCAGCTCGATGACTGCGCGCTTTGTGTGTTCCCTCCCTGCAAAAGCCCCTCCTGTACTTACCTTGCCCTTTCCGCCTTGTCGTTGTGTTGTTTTTATATCTGTTGACTGTTTTTTAATTAAATTTTGGATGGGGGGGAGATCTTTGAAAACGTCGAATAGTCGGCAGCTTTGGACACTGATAATCAGTAAAACGTAATGGCCCGTTGAAGTCTGGGCGGGGAGGGGGGCCAGCGTCACAAACAACGTCAACGTCACCGAATCCGTTGTCTGCCTCGACTGGGTTACCGTTTAAGCGCCTTAATTGTTTAATTGCCACAGGCATTGTTGCATTGCACGGTTGGGGGGCTTTTGGGTTACCGTTGTGACAATCTACTGAAGCAAATTAATCGATTTGCAGCCACAGTCACAGTCACAGTCACAGTTAGAGTCGAGGCTTCACATGAGCTCGATTTCGAGCGGTGCAACCGCAAAGCCTTAGCAACGTGGGTGCAGCAGCATTCAAAGCTGCAGCTGCTGCACTCAGCTTTGATCCAGCTACCGATTTGCATCAGCATCGGGATCGCTTCTTGTTTCGATGTCACTGTGCAATCAGTTTGGCATTAAATTCACTGGAAAGTTTCTACTGTATTCCCGAGTATCAGCTTTGAGTGGAGAGTTCAGATATCTGTCAGCGGACAGTTGCTTCTATTAGTGTAATAAATGGCTCAGATAACTTGATAGATTCTTGCCTAATTTTTGATAGTTTGCAATGCGCTGAATTGTTTTCTTTTGATTTTTTGGGTAGCACCCGGACCTAAATACCTAATTATGCAAAGAACAAACAACACAAAAACAAAGAACAATGAGAATAAGATCGAATTTTTGAGAAGGAATCTCCATTTTTAACAAAAAAAAATTATAGACATTAAAACGAAATTAATCCAAACACAACGTAGAAACAACATTTGCAGCAACTGTTAGCCAAAATTCGCCAACTCCTACACCATCAACTTTTTAAAACCATCAAACTAACTTAGTAATACAAACACCCCAAACACAAAAATTGTAAATTAACTCTATTATAACTTAGCTTCAGATTTCAATCTAATGATCAATCTCTTAAATAAATCAATAAAAAAATATATAGGGCTTAAATAAGTTTAAAGCGAATCAAATCAACTTCCATATATACTAAATAATAGCTACAAATTGCATTTTTAATATTGTCTGATTCAGTTGTATATATGCATAATTTCTGCAAATTGCATTTGGGTTTCTCAATTATTACCCGTAATACTCGCATAGGTCGCGCTTGTCCAAAACTTCAACCTGTAACTGATCGCAAATTTTGCCTTTCTTTTGCTGAAAATTTAAAGCGCCTGTCAAAAAGTTCTCAAAGTTGAGCACAAAGTAAATTGTAAAGTTTGGGTACGGAATTGAAACTGTAGCCAGGGATTGGAGCGTCAGCTTTGCGCTCGCCACACA
The DNA here is from genome assembly GCA_004143825.1 of Drosophila micromelanica. Taxonomy (NCBI): domain Eukaryota; kingdom Metazoa; phylum Arthropoda; class Insecta; order Diptera; family Drosophilidae; genus Drosophila; species Drosophila micromelanica. The sequence goes on along the minus strand of SCDY01000778.1, from coordinate 41,220 downwards.
AAATTAACCCAATTATGAAAGGCCAACATAATTAAAGTGGACATCTTGCCGGAGAAGAGCAGAATCAGGCTAATGCAGACGCACAAGACCTGGCAAGCTAACCACATGTGGTTGCAGACACCACCACCACCAACACCACCAAAAGCAGCAGCACAGCCACCCCACCCCAGCTGAGGAGACAAGAAACAAACCCGAACCAAATTGGGTCACGTGCTCACCTCGCATCGCAGCGGCAACTTCAACTGACAATTTTACGATATGGCTAAAGCCAGAGGAGGAGTCTGACAAAGTTGCAGTTGGAGATGGAGTTGAAGCTGCAGTTGGAGACTGCGGTGCTGCCAATGTGCGTGGACAAAAGGTAAGTTGCAGGCTTCGTTTGCGGCGCAGTTTGCCTAAAAGATTCGCACCACTCGACAAGTGCAATGCATCTTTATTGTTGTTGTTGTTGTTGCTGGCGTCGCGCCCATAAATTAAATGCACAAACGAGTTTTGTATCGCATTGTAAGATTAAGTGAAAAGGGGAACAGCGGGTCACTGCGAGACGGATTCGAAGACGACGGCGACGGCGTCGGCGACAGAGACAGACACTGAGACAGAGAATTTGCTGCTCTCGCATATAATTCAGCTTTGGGCTACATAATTAATTCCGCCAGGCCGCCCAACGTTTAACGTTCGCCACGTCCCTAGTTCCAGTTTCAGTCCCATCGCCAAGGGACAGAGGGCGCGTTGTACGTGATATGGGCCAACAGGTTTTCCGGCGCACTTGTTGCCATCGCCAAAAAAACCAAAAACAAAAAAAATTCATATGCGTCGTCGATCCGTGGGCCTGAAGTGGGTTTCGGGTTTGGGCTTGATTTGCTGGGGCCCGGCCGTTCAGCACTTCCACTTGATTTGATTTTGGTATTCCAAGCACCGTTATTCAAAATATTCGAAAAACGTTTTATCTGGTATGTTTATATGTGTGTGTGCTGCTTTCAAGTTGCACAGCCGCCGACACCACTGTACTACAGTGGTCGATAATCGACAACAATAAGTATAAAAATTAATATTTAAATCCAGTTTCAGTTTGTTATTTTAGTTATTTTAATAATTAAATTTAGTTAGTTGACTAATCGAATTAATTTGTACAGTATTTTATCACTACAATTCAATTTAAATTAATTTACATTAAGGAAAATATATTTTACTTAACATATTCATATTAGGTTGTTGTACTGTGAATTTACTTATTAAAAATGTTGGTTTTAGGTAAATTCACTTTTTTCTTCAAGAGCTATTTTGTATATGAGCTTAATTATTTTACACGTATTTTTAGTGGCTTTTGGCTTGGAAAATAAAAAAAAAACTTTTTTATTATTTAGCGTATCACAGCCACTAAGCGATTTAAAGTATTGATTCTCAAATTTAAAAGCGAGGCAATAATTTAAATTTTGTAAATTTTTTGGCGTACTTAAAACTGAAAGCGCCCAAAATGCGCGCGTCTGGGGTTTGTTTTCCAGCTTCTTAGTTTGTTTAATTACGAGCAGCTAGCGACCGCATTCGCAAAGAAAATGGAAAAGGAAAATTGTGCGGGCAAGTTGAAAGCCTCAAAGTCAGAAACATCGACGTAAAAGCCCCGCCAGAGGCGGCCAGACACACAGACGAAAGACAGAGGCAGACTTAGACCCATACTCAGACTTGGACAGAGACTGAGACTAGACCAGGCCAAGTGTGGAAACTAGTTAAAGCCAGTTGGTATAATAATTGTTATTGTTGCTGGTAGTTGGCATGGTAATGAGCAGCAGGCATCGGGCACATCAGACTGATTATCATGAGTAAGCATGATTATGCTTATATGCTTATATGTTTATGGAGCCATGCCAGTGTGCAGAGAGTAAAAGTGTTCACATTGTAAGTGGATGTAAGTGTGTGTGTATTTGTGTGATTAGAATTGTGAGTGCCGGTGAATGTAGGCCAGGTCTATTAAGCTGCTCTCGGTAAGTGTAATCCAATGTCTTCAGCTGCAGGCACGAAGCGAGCTTTGAGTGGCACCCAAGCACTTACACACATACCTACACCGATTAGTTTACTTACATGGTTACAGTTTTTAAACTGCTAAAAAAAACATGCTTTATTAACAAGTGAGAAGAAGCCTCTTGTTGGAACCGCACTTCAAGGAGATACCCTTAATCCTGAGATTTGCCTTTAATAAACAATTTTGCTCGTTTGCCTACAACCATAAATACACAAATTTATGCACACACACACACACACACCCCCACACTCACTCACACACTAAGCGTGCATTAGTGCCCGCACTTTAGTCGGAAGCTGAACTTGGCCCCCACAATAGAAATTAAATTCTTTACTCTCTTCTAAACTAAAGATTTTAAACAGCATTATAATGTATTCACAAACCAATTTGCATAATTGAAATGTAATTATATGAGTATATTTCATAGTTTTATTTTTTCTCACTACACATTTCGACATAAAATCTGTTGTGTATATTTTTTATATATATTCATATTTATATACTGGCTCGCCCGCCAACTTCAACTAAATTAACAAGTAGAATGTCGTTAAAGCATTTCAACCCCACTTGCATACATACGCATATACTTTATAAAACAAAACAATAATTTTGAAGTTTTTTATTGATTTTCAAACTTTTTCAATATTTTAGAATATTTCGATTTTAAACACTTTATCGTGGACATTTGGCAATGAACATTTAGTTGCTTACTACATTTATATTTAGCTTTTTGATATTTTTGGTTACCAATTTTGAATAAAAAGTGAATAGTTTATTTGAAACTTTTAATGGATTTCCAAACTGTTCCAATATTTTAGAACAATTAAAAATTGAACACCTAATCGTGGATATTTTGCCATGAATATTTAACTGTTTCCTACATTTTTATTTAACTCTTTGGTATTGCGTTCCCAAAAATTGTTTCGCGTATTTAAGTTGGTTGCTTCAGAATTTTGCAACAATATTTAAAACAATATTTTCTTTGATCTGTCATTAATACGTTTCGTCTTCACCTGCTATTTTGTTGTTGTCACTTATAATTGCATTGCGGTTGAGGATGTTCCTATGGCATTTTCAGGTATACGATGGCGAAGTGTCTGCATTAACGAGCTGCGTTTTCCATTTCGAGTTTCTGCAGATACTTCACTGCATCCGCTAAGGTGATGATTTCATTGAAGGTCGGCGGGCGCGTCTTCGATGCCTCCACGTTGCAGCCAGCGGCGAGGAGCATGAATGCACCACAGACAACCAGAGTAAAATGCATGTACATGATGTGATTAGCTGCGTATTTGTATGTGAGAGATGGAATGAACAAGAAATTGGCTTAAAAGTGGGTCTGATGTAAAAAAAATCCTAAATAGATGTTCTTATTTATTATTATATGATATTAGCCATAACACATCTCCTGAAACGATTATTATTGTTTCGATTTACACCTATGTAAATTTTTTTTAACTTTACTGTCTTTTTTATAATTTACAGCTATTTTAGCTTAGTTAAAAAATATTACAAAAAAGAAAAACCAAAATTAGTAACTAATTATTTAAATTAATTGATTTAAAATACTGGCGGGAACGAATCTGCCCAGCAACAGGTATGATTGGAACACACGCACACACAAACATCTTCGTCACACGATGCTGCCAGATATTTGTAACTGACCTACATAAAGCTGCGGGAATTGCAATCAGCCACCTCCCAACCCCCAAATGTTGTCGAAGCAGCTCCGACGCAGCATAAATGTGTATTTTTATGTGCATGCGTATTATGTTGCACGAGAACAATAGAAAACAAGTTGGGTGTAACCGACTGCGTAATACTCGTTCACAGAGTAATAACAACTTAAACATATAGCTTGGCATTCTTTGTGTACATACAAATGCAGAATCAATCTCTGTAAGATATCATGCATTTTTTGCCAAATAAAAATATTTTTTGCCAAATAAAAATTTTTAGTTTTAATAGCGGGGTAAAAATTGCGTTGCAAAAATGAGAAATACACAATTTTAATCCCTCTGCATTCATGCAAACATAAATAAATTAACTCACACACAAACACAAATCACCCTCTATATAAAGTACATTTTTTATTTAGTTCTAAACTAAAAGTATGGTCCCTTGATTTCCGGTTTCTGGTTTCTGGTTTTTTTTTTTTGATTACGGCTAGGTACTCAACAAATTTGTTGCTGCTAGATCTTAGCTTAACTCAGTGCAACGTCCTAATCAAGAATATATATACTTTATGGGATCGCAGATGCCTCCTTCTGCCTGTTACATACACTTATAAAAACCTTTTATACCATTTTCACTCATATTCAATGTGTTGAGGGTATAAAAATGAGTTCCGTCTCAGGCAACGAGTAGTCTGAGTGGCTGAGTGACGACTGGCGCTTAACCTGCTGTCCAGAGGCATGACCAGACGGCGACACAGAGACCCACAAATGTCATCGTTGCACAATGCAACGTGCTCGCGTCTAATGGACACTTGCATCGGGATCGGGGTCCCATGTCGCTGTCGACAGTCGAAACAAATTGCCATGACATACGGAAGAGGGGGTAGAGACAGGGTTGCGCGATGGGGCTTGCAACTTCCTTGTGTAATTTGGTCAAGTTTAGTGACGCATATAAGTTGCAAGTCGCAAGTCCGGATTGGCCAAGTATGCCAAACAGCAACAGCAACAACAACAACAATAATAAAAATAAAAACACAACAAAAGCAACAACAACTAGTTAGTCAGGCCCAGGCCTATGGTATCTGGTATCCATTCATGCCAAGCGCTATCACCACTCCACTCCCTGCGCGTTTCTCTATCTCTCTCTCTCTCTCTCTCTCTCTCTCTCTCTCTCTCACTCTCTCACAGGTTTGCATGTGTGACTGTGTGTTAGTTTTGCCAATTATGGTGTCCTCCTTATTTTGCGTTGTTGTCTATCTAACTGGCTAGTTGGCTGTTGGCTGTTGGCAGTTGGCTGTTGACTGTAGTTGTATTTGTTGCCATGGCAGTGGCTCTATCTTTAGCTTGTCATATTTGTCTGCTTCGTCGTCGCGTTCGTTGCTTGAGTCTTTCGTTTAGTTGCTGTTGCTGTTGTTGTTGCTGTAGTCGTCGTCGTTATGGTGTTGCCTCCAAGTGGGTCACTTGCGATTTCATGACCGACTTTTGAGCTTTTTTTATACTCGCACACACTGTCTCTTCTGGCTCCTCTTCTTCTTCCATCATTGTGTGCAGTTATTTATGATTGTTTAGCTGGGGGCACAGGCGAATCCCATTCAATGCCAATTCACAGTTCGCACTCTAAGAAATGCTTTCCATGCGTCAGCTCATTTCAGCCTTAACAAATACATATATATATATATTTATATGAATAGAGTGGTTGTATATCAAAGCCCTAAACGCCATTAATTGGCCCTCTATATTCGCCATGGACATGCAAATGGCAACTTATTTGCTTAGTTGTTTGTGGTGTCCGCTATGCTCCATTTTGAAAGTGACAGTTACGATTGGGCTTTGTGATCTCACTAATGGCCTAAACAAACAGACATGTGCTTGGGCGAAGGTTCTTGGTGCTTTTGCTTTGGGTCTTTCTTCGTGTTCGTTGCTTTTGTTAACGCTTCAGTTGCGAAGACAAAATAAATATATCAAGATGCCAATTATGCGGTTGGCTCCCTCGCTATGCTCGATACATTGTTATTATATTTTTTTAGCAGCAACGTACAAAGTGCGTCGTCTTTCCCTGTCTGTCCGGCGCTACGTGATTTACCGTACGGTCAATTGAAATATAACTCACAAAGACCAGCAATTAAAGAACAAACAGAAAATTATCGGTATGCATTTGTTTGAGTACTTTTCATAACTGTTTACAGCTGCCTGAAACTGTGAGCCCCAGCCCTCTATTGGCCGTTGTCTGCCAACTTGGACCATCCCAAGTTTATGGCCATTTCTCTGCAGCGACCACGAATTGAATTTAATTGCCTTGTTTCGAGCTTGAGCTGAATTTTTGTTTCTTTTTAACGACTTGCTGAAATTGTTGCTTAATTCTATAATTATTTATGCATTCTGCGGCGCTGTTAACAAGCCTCGTTAAATCTTTATTGAATATAAAAAATGGACATGACACTCCGTCAGCCTGAGTTCAGCCTCAGCCTCAGGCTCTCGCTTTAATGTGATAAGCTATATACGATGCTAATTGTTTCGACACATATGTACGTATGTATTTGTGTATCATAAGAATATGTGTGTGCCAAGAAATGAGCTGAGTTGCGAAGAGAACATGTTTGGCTTTTGAGGGCAAACAATTTTTATCACATGCAATTGCTATGGAATCAAATGCGTGTAGCACTTGCCATAAAATAAAAAGTGTCAAACGATTAAGTATATTATTATATATTAGTAACTATCGGATGTGGAGCAAACGCAATTAAATATGTACTCACAATATTACTTTACTTTAAAAATGCTAAATTTTATTGCATGCAGCTACAAAATATATATTTTTCAAATATTTAAATATTTAAGTGAGGGTCGAATTATATTTAATATTTATTTTTGTAATACATTTCTTTAGAACTTTTATATTATATTCCTAAGATTAGGTAAAATTAAGAAGATGTTGAAATGATTTTAGATTTCTTTCCTTAATTTTTTAGTTTGAGTTGCAAAAAAAATTATTTTTCCTTTGATTTGATTTTTTTTCAAAACAAAGAAGTCCGTGTAATAATGTAGCCGCAGCGTGATAAATGCGGCTCGGCCTAACCAGCAACTGGAATAATTGTTAAGCAAAACGATGGAAAATATCAATCGACTGTCAGTTATAGCAAACTACTGCTAAACGGCAATCATCATTATCATTATTGCCATCGTCATCATCATATTTTTCTTATTTAGCTGGTGGTGCGCACATCAACGCGGCAATCAAAAACGATTAACAAGATCGCGACTGCGGCTCTCCGTCCGTCTCCATCTCCAGCTGCTGTGCCACATCCCCCCCTCCTGCAGCTGGCCTGACCCACTTGGCCCACCTGACAGATGTGTGTCAACTGCAGCAAGAGAATTTTACAAGTTGTTAAGTGTTTTAATTAAAAAAAAATAAACCACTAGGAACTGCTTTGGCAGCCAGCGCAAATGTGATTATATTCGCCAGGCAACATGTGCAACAAGTTTAACAACTCCAACTCTTAAGGCGACTCCGGTTTGTGTTTACTTTGAATCCGGGTGCAGGACAGGCAGCAGCAACAGCAGCAGCAACAGCAACAAATGTAGTGCAACATTTGGTGTCATGTTGCCATGTGTCATGTTTTTGGTTGTTTTGGTCTACACACACGCACACACACATTCGCTTTGTATTCTAAATTAGAGCTAAGCGAGCCGAGCGTAACTACTTAGCCAGCCAAAGACAGAGCCAAATTTTAATTATCAATCATAAAGTCTATACACTTACCCAAAAAAGTTTTTGGAACAGAACCAAAAGTTTAACAAGCATGACTTAGGGAGCTCCAAGGGCCAAGACGTAGTTAGGTGCCCCCGAAATATAATATTCCCACTCCCAACCGCGCACGTCACGCGCCAACGATAAAAAGTGATCCAGGAGATCTAAATAACTATAATTTGTACGGCACAAATATCTGGTTAAGCGGACTTTTTTTTCATAGTGCTATCTTAAAAGTAGTTCAAATTAAAATTTTTATTTTGAATACAATTCTCCAAAATGTTATTCAAGCAGAGCTCATGTATTTTATTTTTTTAAGAATTGTATCAAAATTTACAACAATGATTGACCTTTTTCGATTACAACTTAACGGGTTAAATTTGCGATCAATCAATGGTTTTTTATTATCTTATCCACAGACTTAAGTGGAGTGCAAATGGTTCCTGTTCTCTTTTCAAAAACAAGCAGCTTTTCGGAGGTGTTCCCCCAATCTCTGATGTGATGGCTTTTAGAGCAAGTCCAACGAGCTCAAACAACTTTCATTTAAGTGCGCCCTCTCGGTGCTGTAGCAATAATAATAACAGAAAATTCCCATTACAATGCTCAGCGGCAGCCAGTCAAAAATATTATAACGACGTGATTCTTTTGCATTGTCTGGCCTCTCAATTTGTATTTTTTTTTATTTTTGCCACGAGCAGAATTGCAAAAACATACTAGAAAAAAATGTTTAAAAAAATTCATGCTTGAAAGTGTGCGCATAATTAGCCCTATTTGTTGTTGTTGTTGTTTTTGTTTGTCATTATGATTGTTGATTGTTGTGCTACTATTACATCTATTCCATTTCTTTTGTTGTTCTGGCTGCTATTGTTGTTGCTTTTGCTTTTGCAGTAATCTTGACTTTGTGAAAGTAACAGTTTTTGTCAATTTCTGCCCACAGCAAACATTTTAACATAATGTACACATTTGACTGTTATTATTGTGAGTACTGAACGAACAATATACTTGAAGACTGTAAACTAAAAATTGTGTTGAAAAGCTTGCAAAAGATCAAATTGGATTGCCGGAAGTTTGACTTGTTAAATGAAATATGAAATTTTAATGCTTCTAGAAATAAGCCAATTTTTGATAGAGAATATCTAAATGATGTCAATGAACTGAAGGATATAGTAAAAGTAGTAAAAAGTTATTTTCCCTCAATCTTAAAACTTAAACCAAGAATGTTAGACTTATAAAAATATGATAAAGAAGTCATAAATTAATTTCGAAGGTTGACAAACTGTAATAATAAAAAAACAAAAAAAAAACAAAAGAAAATTTCATTATGGATATTTTTCAACAGAGCACAAAATATATCAAGTAGTTTTATTTATTGTTCATTTTTTAAGAGTTCCAATATGTAAAAAAAAATTATTTTTAGAGTGCTTTAGACTGCTATAGAAAGGATATGGTGTAATTTCCCTGGGTGTTAGGAATACCATACGCTTATGTAACTCTTATGCAATTCTTGTCAAGGTTGTTGCACAGATAATTTAGCCAACACGTGTGCGAAGCGTGTGTCCTGCCCAAAAGGATAACAAAGGCTGACGCAGACACGCGTCATTTTACTATTACTTAACATTTCATTATGTAATATTAGCAAGCAAAAATCAACTCAAGGTCATTGCAAATCTCTATTATCCAAACCCACTTTTAGAGATATTCCAAAGGGTTAAGGAGATTAAGTTTTGCATAAGGTTGAGTTTAGAGAATTTGACGCGCTGCGGGATACTCTGCAAACTGAAACTGGGTCAATTTAGTGTCACATGCAAAACATTGCATTGAATGATTTACGACTGCCAATAAATGGAAATGGAAATGGAAATAGACATGGACTGCAACTGCAAATGCCGCAGCAGCACGACGCGATTGCGGATGCAATGACAAAGACCAAGACGAAGACGAAGTTGGAGATGTGAACAGAGACGCGGAAAGGCGACGCTGTCATCTTTTGTCATGGCCATAAAATGGCATTTTTAGTGTGCCTTGCTCTAAGGCGTGCTCGCTGACTGTTTCCACTTAAGTTCGTCTTTTGCTGTCATAAAATCGCGCATTTCACTGTTTGCTGTCCTTTGACATGCCTGACTACCTACCTGCCTGTCTGGCTGGCTGCCTGTCTGCCTTGACTGCCCACCCAGCTACATTGCAACCTATCATTTGCCATGGTCTGGCCAATGATGCAAAAGCGCATTTTTTGCTTAATGACCTTTCTCCGGGTCGAAAGGGTTTTCAGCTCATTTATCCCATTGTGGGCGTTTTGTTGTCCCATCTTTATGGCCGCACTGGCCTGCAGCACATTTGCATCATCCGTGAACCTAATCCGAATGCTTTTACCACTTATTTAGGCGTAAAACAATCCGTTAATACACTCAATGCATGTCAGTTCTTGGGCAGCCGCTGAGATCATGCGTAAGTAAATAACAGACTCACCGAAAATTGGGTCAGGGCACACCTCTTTATAGCTCCCGGCTCATTGACAGATCAAGCCGACTGCCGACTGCCGAATTCCGAGTGCCTCTTGCCCCTGGTCCAACACCTTCGCATCTACATCTCACATAACTTATAACAAGCAACGCCTACAAGCCATATAGAAACAAAATCTGGCCCGAACTGACGCGCTTCACAGCTTTTTCACGAGTCCACAATGAGGGGAAAAAAAAGAAATGTTATACAAACATTAATAAAAAACTGAAGTTGGTCATGTTAACATTTTTAAGAAAAAGAATTTGCGCTTGTTGCAAACTAGAAGCAATATTTATATTCACAATATGGTATATGGAATATAGATGGAATATTAATTGGCCGAATAAATTCTTCTCTTGTGGATACAGTGTAAATGATGATATCATCAATTGTATAGTTAAAATGAACTGTCTTAAAATAGATCACAATCTATATTTCTGAGTACAATATACATTTTTTTGGATTGGTTATAAATTCTAAATATTCACTTATAGAATAAAAATTGTATAACTGAAAATATATTATTTTTATTTTATATTACTTGTATCTGAAGTGGAAACAGAATAAAGAAAAAAAATAAAAACAAAAAAGTCCCAGAAATCCCCATTAAAACACTTAATTAAGCTTAAGAAAAAGTGCGCATCTGGAACCCATTTTACTTTCTTGATTTGGGTGCCCATTAACATTTCCTTTTACTGTGTTGGACATTCAAACGCAAGCGCAGCTCGCATTTGGGCGAATAATGCGGGTTTTGGCCAACAGCATTGACATATTCAGGTTAAAGAGATGCGATTTAAGCCCACTTTTGATCTCATTTGCTTTGCAAAGAGCAGCAGCAGCAACAACAACAGCAGCAACAGAAACAACAACAACAACAACTACAACAACTGTTAGCATTCTGATTCACTTTCATGCGCAGCGCGATCGTCGATTCTGAGTGCGTTTGTGTGCTAAGCGGCTAAAGCCCAAAGACGCACAAACAAATAAAAGCCGCGATGGGCGCACAAAACACACAAACACAAACACACACACACGCACACAGAATGAAATGCAACAACAATTACAACAAAGCTGAGAATGAGATTTTATTTGCTTAGCCAACGCTGTGAATATTTAATTTGCACACACACACACACGCACACACACACACACACACACACACGCATACACACTCAAGCTTTAACGACGCTGCTGACCCACTTTTGGAGCAGAGGCAGCTTAAAAGCTGACTGCAGAGAGCCATACAACGCTAATAAGAACAGCAAAGCCGCCATTACGAATACAAATACCCACACACACACACACACGCGCGCGATTGTTAGTGTTGGTGTTGGTGCTGTTGTTGTTGTTGCTGCTGGTGTTGGTGTTGCGTGCGTGCAGAGGAAAGATACTCACTAATTAACTCAACGAAAAGTCAGCCAAAAGAATCAACCAACTCATTTGCAAATTGTGTCTGTGCGAGAACGAGAGGCACAATCCATATGTACATAAGCGAGTGATCTAGAGATGGAGCGAGAGAGAGAGAGAGAGAGAGAGTACGTCTTTGGTGAAAGGGCATGCAGCAGCGACGAGGTAACACCCATATAAATAATGCTTAGGAAACCCCAAAAAAGTTGGCCAAAAATACAATGACATCACTTTAACAATTTAGTGGGTTAGTTAGCTGCGAATGTAAGACGGACAAGAATGTATTTATATATCCTATACATACATGAGCGCGTAAAATTGAATGAACTCCACCAGATAACATACTTTTTATATAAAAAGACAAATTTAAAAATTAAATTGTTGTTCAAATAAACCTACAAATCTGTTATTTTATTAAAAAAAAATATTAATTGTAGTTAGTTTCGATACAATTTATATGTTAATATAAGTATATGAAATATACAAAGAAAAAAAATTAAATTATATATTTAAGTCATAGTATAGAGTAATATGACTAAAGTATTCCTAGGAACCACTTAAATACTGCTATTTTAAATAACACTGTTCTTAATACCTTGCGTTTTTATGTTTTTATATCCATGTATATTAGCTTTTAAAAATTTAAAATTATTTCGCTCTTCAATATTCTTTGATTTATTATATTTCTTTATTTTAAAATCTACAATAAATAAATGAAAGTTCAACTTTATTTATATAACACAATTTTGCTATATAATATTTTGTAAAAATGAATTTTATTTGTAAACATTATTAATGTCAAAAACTCCAGTTTTTTTCTGACTGGAGTATTTTTTGCACTTTTATTGATTCAATTCATTAAATAACAGTTGATTATTGATGCCGTATTTTAGTGACTCAAGCAAAGAATCCCCATGCACCTGCATACGCATTTTCATTTTCTCATTCACAGTCATTTGTTCACCACACCTACACTGCATACATATGTATGTGTCTACATATACATGTATACATTATATTATATGTACATTAATATGTATTCTCCTCATTTATTGTTCAACACTGTTAAGTAACCATCATCATCCAAGTTTTGTTTATGTTCGCTGCTTTGGCCCAAATTCTTGAAAGCTGACAGCAACCAGCACGTAGGAAAAGAGATAGAGAGAGAGAGAGCAAGCGAGAGGGATGGACAATGGGGGACAAGGTGCTAGAGGCAATTCCAGTTCCATTCCCATTCGTATTCCCGCTGTGCGAGTGCGATGGAAACTGCTGCGGATCTTTTTCGTTTCAGTTTCAGTTGTTGTTGTTGTTGGTGTTAGGGTAATCATTGTCATGCTGGCGATTCTGTTTCATTATTTCGTACCCACGCTTCTGCCTTGTTTTCTTCTGCTTCTTACCCATATTTTCTTCTTCTTTATATCTGATGATGATAATGATGATTCCACTCGATAGCAATCGTAATGAGCTTTAACTTGAACGTTAGCGTTCTGCCCGCCTGATCATCATCATAATCGTGATTTTCTCGAAAGATGCAGATGCTGGCACCATCGTCATCATTTCTTGGTCACGCTGCGGTTTTTTTTTTGTACCCCATACAAATTTTTGCCTTCTTTCTTTCTTTCCATCTTTCTTTCTTTCGTTTTCATTGTTGTTGCACACGCAGCGATTTGGAACTTTGCTGGCTTTCATTCTGTTATGGGGGATTTCATAATATTTGCAGTGGATGGTGCGTCTTTCACTTACAGGTGTGTAACCCACTTTTACTCGGCAAAAAGGCCTGAGAAAATTCTTAAATGCTTAATGAATGATGCGACGCGCGTTTCCTGGAAACGACCACGTTTCGTGTAGTTACTTACAGCGGCCTAATATAATGGCCAGTCGCATAAAGGGCGGTCCATTACCAGAAACGACATTTTCGTATTTAAAATAAGTTTAAAGCTACAAAAGAAGCTTTTGGCGGCGCCTAAAAGTAGGCAATATAATCAATTAAAGTTTTTTTTAACAGCAAGTTGGTTTTATGTACCCATTAGGAATGGCGAACTACAATTTGGAAATTCTCAAGAACGGGTATACGCAAGTATATATTCCATGTTTAAAAGCACATTGCATCCAGTATATATAAAGAAGGTACAAGTAATGTTTTAACCATGCCCTAAGAATACTTTTAATTACAATTTATTTTTAAATATATTTTTTTATGAATTTCATTGACTTTTATTGCCTCGACCTTGCACAACCATTTCTGATTTACTGTATGAAAACATATCAAGCCAGCGATTCCAATTCCAATAATTATAATTAATTGCCCAGGACAAGGAAGCCATAACGCTAACTGTTGTGCGTATAGTGCGGTGTATCTGACTGGGTGTTGTCTGTAAGTTGATAGCTGCTTCTCCCTAATTCAATTATGCAGCTGATTCGCTCAGTTTTGCCTCCAGCGACAAAGTTACAAAGCAAATATTACAGCACATTTCAAATCAGAGAGGGCCGCGAGGCGCCTCGACACTGGCCTAGTTAAGGTGTGTTCTAGTTTCTGCAGACGCAATTTATTGTGAACAACGTCATCGTCCACATGCGAGCCCCTCAATATTTTGATTGAAAAACGTGCAATGCGAGTGGAAAATGCGCTCTCTTAAGAACTCAATTAAACAGATAATCGAAGCACATTATTAATTTTGAAAACCTAATAGTCGAATGTTTAGTATTGTTGAAGACATAATGTTCACACATGAACATCTTAAACTAAAAATACAATTAAAAACTGCATCTATGTAAATCATAAAGGAGATTTAAAAATAGAAATAGTGTTTAGCACCCACAACCGTACCAGACCTGTTGGTACGGCGGCTGCATCAAACACAGCAGCACAGTTAAAAACACAGAATGAGGCATTAACTATTAGAAACTGGAAAGCTGTATAGTTTTCGAATAATCTGAAAAATTTAAGAAAACTGAAGTTGTCACAAATGTTACCATTTATACCCGTTGAAGAAGTTAGTATTATGTCCGCCTGTCGATATGGCCGTCTGTCCGTATGAATTCGTCTGATTTTTTACTTTATTATAATAACCAAATGAAAAGAAGAAGAATAATAGGGGAGAAGTCTCTAAACTTATATGTGTGAGTGTAGCAACATTAATTATAATAAAAATTGAAAATAAAAAAAAACTAATTTCGTATATGAACTTTTACAGAACTGTTGCCGCTTTGAGTGCGCTTTCCACTCACACAAACACGTTCTCTCACAAGCTATGACAACATTGCTATCGGTGGGTTTCTCTCAATTTGTGCCTCTCTCTCTCTCTCTCTCTCACCCTCTCAGTGGCCGTCGCGTGTTTTGGAAGCAACAATTCAATTTCAAATGCTCCGCCGACGGTTTCGGTTGGCGCTACGCATCGCTTAACTTTGAAAAGGTTAATAACAAATATATATATGCAAATCAATTCCAAGTGGGTTCAATAAAAGTGTCAAAATTAAGATTGTTTATCTCCCGGTCGCCAAAATAACCATAAGTACGGAATCATGGAGCGAATTTTAAGAGGAATTATGCGGTATCGCAACACAACCCGAGAGCAAATGGTCAAAGAATTTCAGAAAGTTCGCGACAATCCAGAGGTGAGTAACTGCACCTTTGAGAGGTCAACTTAATCAGTGCACGTGCCATCCATTAATACATAATATTGTCATTGACACCATCAGTGCTATTAAACCCCAATTGTTCGTTTGTATTTTTCCTAAAACATTGAAGCACCGAAGCATGCTATCGCTATGTGCGGCATTCGTTTAATTGTAGCTGTATTTGTTGTTGTTGTTGTTGTCGGGGTCGGTCATTATCGCACTATTTATGACTTTGCAAATCAGACTGAATCCCAGACGAAACGAGAGACGCTTATTTCACACATTGATTATCTCTCTCTCTCTCTCTCTTGCGCTCTCCCACTCTCTTTCAAAAAGTGCCATAAAGGTAGTTCAAAAATATCCACTCCACAGCTTGAGGCTTTTCTAGAGTTTGCAATTTGGAGAGCTGCAA
This sequence comes from Drosophila micromelanica, assembly GCA_004143825.1. Lineage (NCBI taxonomy): Eukaryota > Metazoa > Arthropoda > Insecta > Diptera > Drosophilidae > Drosophila > Drosophila micromelanica. Next base: position 25,849 of record SCDY01000778.1, on the reverse strand, counting down.
TTGTTTTGTTGCTCTCTGTTTTCTGATTTTTGGTAAACAAAAACAAAGGCTAACCGGTTGGGCGTGCTAAAGTGCAAATTTTTATTTTTGTTTTTTTTTTTTTAGAAAAAGTTTTGTTTGTGTATACTTAAGGTGAATACTTTTACTTTGTCAAAAGCTTTTGCTAATTATTTAATTTTAAGTTGAATAAAGGAGAAAAGCATATAAATGTGTAATATCCAATGAACCAATCCTTGAATACTTCATCATACTCCATTGAGAATTTTGTATTTTATCCTTAACACACTACACTCAAAATACTAATCTGAAACCTTTACCTTATCAGCCAAAGGCCGTGTTTTTCACCTGCATGGACAGTCGCATGATACCCACGAGATACACGGACACCCACGTCGGCGATATGTTTGTGGGTTCGTACGAGCACGCCGATGCGTATTTTAACCAATATCAATTCTAACACCTGTACTCTTTCACATGATTAGTGCGAAACGCGGGCAATCTGATACCGCATGCCCAGCACTTTCAGGATGAGTACTTCAGCTGCGAGCCGGCGGCCTTGGAGCTGGGCTGTGTGGTGAATGACATAAGACATATAATTGTTTGTGGACACAGCGACTGCAAGGCTATGAATCTTCTATATCAGCTGCGTGATCCCGACTTTGCGTCCAAGGTGAGCTTTCTTAACTCAATCCACAGTCTCAAAATTAACTTCCGATTGGCACTCTTTTAGCTAAACCGACGGTTGTCTCCGCTGCGCTCGTGGCTGTGCACGCATGCCAACACCAGCTTGGACAGATTTCGGGAGTGGAGTGATGGCGGCATGAAGGATCCATTGATATTCTCATCCGAGACACCGCTGCGACGCTTTGTCGCCTACATTGATCAAGAACAAAAGTTTGCCATCGAAGACAAACTGTCCCAGATTAACACACTGGAGCAAATGTCCAATATAGCGTCATATGGATTTCTTAAGACGCGCCTCGAATCCCACAATCTGCATATACACGCGCTCTGGTTTGACATCTACACCGGCGACATTTACTATTTTAGTCGCGGTGCCAAGCGCTTCATTGCCGTGGACGAGTCCAGCGTAGACCAGCTATCCGCGGAGGTGAGACGGTTCTACTCCTAATTCAGCATCCTGCGACGAATTCTCAGCCAGCAGTGACTTGGATTTATGTGTCTGTGATATTTGCAACACAATGTTGGCTTTTATACAATGTGCTTACTAATAGGTGTCCACTATCTATACTCGTTGCTCGTATCAGAAGTGGCATTTACATGTGAATGTGTCTTATTGTTAGCATTTTGTATTTATAAATGTTTGTTTTTACATGTTGTATGTGTTGTTTGTATATAAACTTAAGGTCTAGAAGTTTAAACTTTAAAGCAATCTTATAAATGTAGGACAATTCAACGCTCAACCTTGTTCGAAACGCAGGGAGATGTTGGCTATATGTTATGGGAAGCAATAAGATGTTGCGACTCGTCGGCCGCTTCGATGTGCAACAACAAACCGTGTGTTTTTCGTAACGGAAAACAATTATTAACAGAAACGTAAAAACATTAAACTTAACGACCCTCACAGCCCATCAGTGGTACTTCTGGTTGTGATGGTTGATGGCAATGTTATTTGGACTCTCCAGCTCCTCAAAGTGCTTGCGCGCGTTTCGTATGTTTACCAGCGTCGCTTCCGAGGGCAGGGTGGGATCTGACATGACCACCATGACGTATGTGTTGCTGGTGAAGGTATCGATGAATGCGGCAAACGCATTGTTGCGCACCTCCATCGATTGGAACTTGGCGCCCAGTTTCGAGCAACTCAATTTGAACTGTTTGATGATGTTAGACACCTTTTCGAAGCGATGCGAGTCACGATTCTTTTTGCTCTGACAGTGCGAGATCACCAAAAAGGTGGCCTTCTCGAACAGCAGCACCTCGTCCGCTTCAATCACATTGGCAAAGTGTGTTAGTGAATTCTCCAGCGCCGCTACATTCGGTATCAACATGGTAACAATGGAGGACCAAGCTCTGGGGAAGCAAAGGTTAATTGAATGTCAAACAGGGCTTCTCGAGACTCACTTGTACAGGGTCTCATCCCAAATGCTGGTGCGAAAGCACGTAACATTACCGGGCATGGACAAGCGTATGAGATCCTCTTCACGCTCCTTGAACACCTGCTCGCGCTGCTCTTCAGAGAGTAGATCCATTTTGTGCACAAGACAGAATATCTTGGCTTCTGGTGAGTTCTGCAGCAAAGCCTCCAGGCAGCTTTGGTAGTGGTGCACATCCCGCTCCATCTCCTGGCTCTCCACATCGAACACATAGATAAGCACCTCCACATTGCGAAATATATTGTCGCGCTGCTGCTCACAGTACTGTTTCATGAAGCTCTCTTGGCCGCCACAGTCCCACAAATTGAGCACCAGGTTGCCGAGGAAGCGCACATGCGAATGCTCCACATCGACTGCAAATGGACAATTGGTTAGCCTTACAGCGAAAAACTGCAAGATAAAACGTATTTACTTGTTGCGCCAAGCCGAGTTGTATCACGGGCAACATAGTTGGCAAATATAATGGACCGCATACTCGTCTTTCCGGAGCCGCTCTTGCCCATTAGCAGTACCTGTGAACGTACACGACAAATAGCACTTTAGTTTTCTGATATCTGAGCTATGTTTTACGTTAAATTACCTTTTTCTTCATTTTCTTTATTGCGGTTTTTCGTTTGTTTTGTTAATAAAGAAAAGGTTGGGTCCAATCAGAATAGTGCTAATGTAAATTATCGGATATCGGACGATAGGCCATCGATAGACTGTGGCGGTCGGTCGGTATTTCGTTATAGCAAAACTCAGCCTCTTGATCCACAATTCTGTGTTGTATAGCACTTACCGAAATCAAGCAAAAGCTCTTTGCTATGTAACCTTTTAAATAAGTGTTCCGCAAATTTTTAACGTGTGAAATTAATTGCATTCGTAACGCACTTTAAGCGGTAAAATAGTTAATGTATATTTCATTTATGTAACGATTTCTAGCTATACTCAGAGAAGGTAACATGAAAACATTTTCTATTTTGCTCATTTTGATGTGACTGTTGCAATGCAGAGGCAAATATTGTAGCCGTTCAATGAAGTTTACTGTTACTTAACTTGGACACGCGCAATATATTAACAAAAACATTTAAGCAGCCTCAGCGATTGACTGTATTGTACGAGTCCCTCTGTACGGAGAGTCAAACATTTTTTTAAGATTTCTGGGTAGTTTATCAGCAATATCATAGATGCATTAATTTAACGTTGATTCCGTATGGCAAAGCCAAGGTAAGTAAACGACCAAAAACTGCACTTTCTACTAATTGCAACCTTCTCACAGCAAGGAGTGGACACGTTTGCCAACACGGACAACCGGAATGCTGGGGTAATCGAATGCACGATTGTGCTCTTCACTCCAATTTGAACCAGTTGCAACAGATGCAATTTATTGCCTGCCAGATACGAGACCTAAAGCTGGCAGTGAAACGGGACTTCAATTGCGCCAAATTCTTCAATATCGTTAAAAGCGTAAGGGACTGCATGCGGTCGAACGGCATTGGGAATCAGTATCAGGCCAAGGCCGCGCAAAAAACAGAACAATATACATTTAGCGAAGTTCCCGCTATTATATACAATGGAGTAAGTTTTTCGTATACGGCCCTTAAATCTGTGCGATATAATGGTAAAAACTAAACAATTATAATTTTATCGTATTCAAAACTATACAACAAGTTTTTGTGATGCTCAGATACCCTGTACCCGTTTTCAACCAGAACATCTATAGAAAGTGCAAACCTGAATAACCTCGATATTTGTAGTCCGATCTATATGAAACTTTTAAAGTTGATGTATGGCATCTAAATGTGTACACAAAGGTGTACCAGTAAATACCATTAATTAATAAAAACACATTTTTCTTTTTTAAATTTGAGGGGAACCTAGAGCGATATCCAAAAAGAAAATGTTTCTGATCTGTGTATACTACTAAATTGTGTGTCCGATGTAGTCTCTGAGATATGCTCAATAACCGCAAAATTTACATTAAATTTTTAAATCTAAGCAAACACAATAGATTCCACTGTTATTTTAAGCTGAAAAGTTCTTGATCAGATCCATTTGATGAGTTGAATTTTGAAATTAACGGCTCCTATGGCCCACCTGCGAAAATGAGCATTGTAAGCAGGTAGAAACCTAACAAGTAAGAACGCTGCAGACGGGCGTCACCGACTGCGTCATACACGTTCACGTTCATAATAATTTTTTTTGTTTGTTCAAAGCGCCGAATAAATTTGCGTTCATCCGGACCGACAGACGGGCAGACGGGCAGACGGACAGACCGACAGCATTACGAACATTGCACAAACCCAATATACTAGTTTTATTTCGTGAACGAGTATGAAATGCGTGAGGAAAGAATAGCAATTCACTGAATACCTGATCCCGGGCCCATTGAGTGGTTACAGTTAACACAGTTGTAAAAGTGTGAGTACGATTGCCTTTATTTGGGAGTTTCAAAAAATACTAGCAGCGGGCAAAACATAAAAACCAAAATTAAAAAAAAACCGGCTTACACGAGAGAATGGACAAGCTGAGCGTCGCAGCCCAATACAACTGCTAGCAGTCGGTTGGTCCAAATAAAGTCTAAAAAACTGACAAAATGTTCAGTCGCTGAACTAAAATCGAATGGAACGGTCGCATAAGTTTGGACCTGGCATTTAGCGAATGTGGCGACTGTTCGAATCAGCTTAAGAGTGCATCGAAGGTCGAAATCCATCGATTGGTTTAAACGCACTGCATATTTGTGCATATCGAAAAACGTTCTACGGTAAAATGCTGAAACTTATCACTGCCTTGAGCATTTGTGCCGTGCTCAGCTACGGCCTGGCCGAGGAAACTCCACGGGAAAAACGTCAAGCTGGAAAGGTGAGGTAGCAATATAAAATACTTCAAATTCATATTGATAAAGGTCTTTATTTTTAGCTACACATAACTCTGTTATACGAGTCTCTCTGTCCGGACAGCAGGAACTTTATGCACCAGTTGGGGCCTGTGCACGAAGAACTGGAGCCATACATTGATATTCAGCTGGTGCCATTTGGCAAATCTTCGGTAATCTTTATTTGTTTAAAAATAAAAAGTGAAAGGCAAGAAATTCGTATGATAATGTATGTGCTCTTCCATTCGCAGTCGGAGCAAAATGGGGCTTTCTTCCACTGCCAGCACGGACCTGCCGAGTGCGAGGGCAACCGTCTCCAGAGCTGTGTGATTAGCAGCACCCAAAATCAGGCGGCGCAGGTGAAATTCGCCGTTTGCCAAATGTTTGCCTCGAATTATGCAAATGCCGACAAGGTGTGTATTCTGTTTACCCCTTAGAAAGCGAGAATTTACTTAACCCATTAGCAACATTCGCCACTCAGTGCGCCAGCCAGGCGGGTCTCTTGACGGACGTGGAGTACTGCATGAAGACACCGACGGGCACCAAGCTGCAGCTCGATGCGGAGCTCATCACCAAGCAGTACCAGCCCAGCTTTGTGCCCACGATTGTCTACAATCACGTAAGTAGCCGCAACACCGACTGCTTGAATCTCCTTCTTAACTGGTTTCACTTTGGTAGGTATTCAATCAACAGCTGCAGGACCAGTCGCTGCGCAACTTCCGGGCCACCGTTTGCTATCAGCTGCGCCAGCAGCTCACCCTGCCCCCCACAGTGTGCCAATAGAAATCATGTGAATAAAGTTCGCATGTGTAATTACCTGTAAAGTGTTGCAAATAAACTATAGATATGACTCTACACATATATATGGAAAACTACCTGTTTACAAAAATATTTTTTAAAATGCATGAAACAATTTTTTTTTTTATCAATTATGTCAGTTTAATGGCACAACCATTAAACTAAAAAGATGGTTCCATTGGATAAAAGTTTAAATACACTCCGGGAAATACGCCCGTCTATTTCAAAGATTTTAAAGTAACGTTTAATTATTCAAAATTCTTGAATAAAAACATGTCTTGAAAAAAATTAGCTAAGAAATTTTACCTGGCAAAAATTTAGAAACGTATGAACTTGGTTTTTTCTTCAAGTGTCCAGATAAACTCTGGTGCATTGTGGCTTATAAATAAATTACTCAGTTCTTAAGTACCTAAGTCCATTATACATTCGTGTGATGTACAAATTCGTCACAGATTTAAATTTAGCCAGCGCTTGCTCAAATCTACATGCTATAATTGACGCCTTCAAGCATTATAAACATTATTGTTTGGACGGAAAGGCATGACATTCAGAACGAATGCTGACATTGTTAGATCAACTCGAAATATACATTTAAATTACTTACGCTCTGAGATATAACTTTCGGTTTTCGACAAAGGCACGAGTTAAGTGTTAGCAAAAAATAGCGAACAGTATTTAGAGTCCTCATAAAAGAATAATTAATTTAGCATTGAAATTGCGTATATTATCGAATCAAGTTAGGAGAGTATAAACGATACTCTGTCACGAAGTATATTTGGCATATTGGATTTATCCAATCCTCAGTTAAATAAAAAGTGATTTAAATCCGTAAGCAATTTCGTTAATTTAGAGCATATATTTCATAATAATAATTTATATAGGTAGGTAAGATACAATTCATTGATTACATATAGTACATGCAGTGCTTAGGGCGCCTAATATATTTACAGAGCAATTCAAACAGATTATTTCGGGAAAAGTGCTGGAGAGCAGATGGGAGACAAACAAATCAATGTGAAATCGGAAGCCTTAACAAAAATAAGCAAAAAAAATTAAACGTACTCATAATGATTTGTGCAAAAAAGAAACATTTACACAATAATATCGTTAGGTTATTTCTTTGTATGATGGACCAACAACAAATGACTTATGCGCTAAACAGCTTAACGGTAAACATAGGGCTACGACTACAATATGTAATTAAATTTCTTGCACTTTTTTGTTGCTGACGGGTGCGCAGAAATAACAAAGTGGGGCACACATTTCATTTAAAGCATACTTTCGGGCGGATGGGACTTTTAGACCGCTGTCCCCGCCCCCGCCCCCGGCCCTGCTGCCGATCCAACGCTAAGCGATCGGCGTGGCGCCGGCTTGGGTGGCAGCTGTGGCTTAACAGATGCCGCAACGCCGACGACGCCGGCGTTCGCCTGAACGCGCTCCTTCTCCTGGAACTCAACATAGCCGCTCTCATCGCTGCACTCGGAGTCATCGTCCGAAACGCTGCCGGCATCAGCCGGCTTCTTAGGATCGGACACTTCCAGGCAGCTGACCGACTCGGCGGGCGACGAGGAGCTCAGCTTGAGGGTGATGCTGCTGGAGCTGCTGTAGTTGGTGGCGTCGCTGTTGTGGCGCAGCTGCTGGCGGCGCTTCGACTCCTCCAGTCTTTGGTAGATCAGCATCTGTTCGAGCACCTGCTGCTGCACATTGCTGCCCTGGGGCTTGTTGTACTCCTCCTGGTTGGCATTGGTGACTGTGCTTGCCGTCTCGCAGCCGCTGGAAATGGAGCCCTCATCGCTGTCCGGACTAGCCAGGCACTGCTGAGCCCCAGCGCCAGCGCCGCCCTGGGCTATGCCGCTGGCAGTCGTCGAACTGGAAGCATTGGAGGAGATTGAGGACTGCGGCTGGTGGCGATACTGCAGGCTGGCCTGGTCGCTGTTGCGCTTGCGCATCGAGCTGCGGTGCAGCATTGTGAGCATGGCCGCCTGCCGAAAGTAATGATCGTCCGCATCGTCGAGGAAGTCCTCCTCGCCATCGCTGCAGACCCCGGTGCGGCGCAAGTGGACGACGTCCTCGCTATCGAAGTCAGCCTGCGGATCGGCGCTGGGATCGCTGTTGATTGTGGGCAGCAGGCTGAGCGGCTCCACATCATCCACGTCCCCGTGCACTTCCCCATCGTCCTCGTCCACGCCACCCAGATGCACCGCCTCCACATGCAGCTCGCTCAGGCTGCCCAGGCTCTGGCTGCTGTTCTTGTGCAGCTGCATGTCAAAGTACGGCAGCAGCTCGTTGCTCAGCGTCGTGTCGAACTTGAGCAGCTTCTCGAACTCGTCCGAGTCGGAGCCGTCGTTGCCGCCGGATGCAGCCGCTGGCGGCGTTGTGCTGCTTGTCGGCTTCTGTGGCTCCTCGAGTGTGGACTCCATCTGATGCGAACAGCAGGTGGCTGCCGCTTGAATCTTGCCCGTGCGGCGTATGGAATGTCCGCGCCGGCAGCGTCGCCTGCCCAGCGTCATGGCCGGATACAGGGAGTCGCGCTGGCAGCAGGGCTTCATTTCGGGCTCGTTTGTGTCCTCAATTTCGTCGCCCTCCTCCTCGCCGATGGCCTCCTCAATTGCCATCAGCTTGGGCGCCGACTTGGAGCGCTCCAACGGCGGCCTATAGTTATTGCCGCCCACGCTCAGCATGATCTTCCGCTTGGGCAGGCTGGGATTGTCGTACACAGCATTTGCCAGGCTGAGACGCGCATTTTGTTTCAGAATTTTCTCGCGCTTAAATTCACGCAATGCGCTCTCCAGATTGTCCTGCAAACGATCGAAGGAATTAGTAATTGTTATGGCCAAGATTTTGTTTGTCACCTACCCGCAGTGTCTCGCATATGTCCTGGGCAATCTTCTCCTTGCTGCAGAGCACCGCATGGCAGCGCAGCTCGTGCTTCAGCTTCCTGCCCTCGTGCCTGTAGATCCAGCAGAAGACGCGCGGATAGTTTTTGGGCGCACAGCAGTAGGTGATGCGATTCGACCAGTACTCGGTGAGGCCGTGCTGCCGTGTGGTCGCCTTCAGCCCGGAGGCGCACACCTTCACCCGCATGATGACGTCCGGCTTGGTGTGCTGTGTGTAGTTGCGCCAAAGCGTGTTCAGCTGCTTTTCCACGCAGCCCTCGCCTGCTAAAAGAGAACAACAAATATGCGTCAAATGGAACTCCGATCGATGTGAACTCGATGTGCACTCACCCTTTGCCCAGCCGGTGAGCACGTTGCCCAGATAGGACACCTTGTACTCCGGGTCCGGTGTGCTGATGTCCACGCTGTGCGTTCGCTTCCACCACAGCTTGCCGAGGCCGCGGGTCAGGGTGCGCATCGCCTTGACGCTCAGTTGATCCTCGGCGCGTCCGACGTGCTCCTGCCGACTGCCGTACTGCAGGTCACGCGAGTCTGTGGTCAGCGTGATCACATTGGTCACCTGCACCGTCTCATCGCCGCCGGCAATGTCGCCATCCTCCTTGGACATGCGCTTGAAGCGCTCCAGATACGGACCCGATCCCCGACGACGGCCGCCAAACGTGTGAAACTTTCCGGCGGCCTCGTTCGCCACCCTCCTCTGCTCCTCCCGCTCAAACTTGCGCGCATTGTACGTGTTGCCCAGCAGCCGGGCGATGCTGCTGCTCTTCACGAACTTGTGCTGGCGCGGCGGCGTTCCAATCGGCACCGGCGGCGTTGGCGGCAGCAGCAGGCTGACGGGTGCGGGTACGGGAACTGTGCTCAACCTGGGACTCGAGCTTGACTTTTTGCTGCCAAAGCCGAAGAGTGTGCGGCGTTCCTTGGACTTTTTCAATGTGTTGCTGTTGTTGCTGTTGTTGTTGCTGTTCTTAGTGACATTTGGTTCATTGTTTGGTGTGACTGTTGCTGTTGCTGTTGCTATTGTGCTCGATCCTTTGACGCCGATTATAGCGCCGCTGGCGCTACTCAAATCCTCGTAATCGTTGTTGTTGTTGTGCGCGGCGGCTATGAAGTCAACTTCATCGCGACTTTCCAGCGACTCTCCAAGAGTCGTCATCGCTTTGTTCTCGTTGTTATTGTTCATATTGGTTGCCATTAGATGTATCGTTGTTGTTGTTGTTATTGTTGTAGCTGCTGCTGCTGCTGCTCAATATCCGTTCGTTTGTGACATGTTTCAGAGCTGTAATATTTACTTAGCATGAGCATGAGGTATATAATCGGTATACTATTGGAGTCTAAGTTAATGGAATACATCGTTATAAAAATCGACTTTACCCTTACAATATAAATAATTAAAATAATGATGACTCTTAAAATCGAATTAAAAGACAATTTTAAGCTCATGTAATTTGTTCGTTTGATTGGGCTCTCTAAAATATATACTATCTACTTCATATATCTATTGCATCTACAAATGGATCAAACCTTTTTTTGCTTTAATATTATGATTTTATTTTAGAACACAAACAATATTATTGCATTTGAGTTTGACTAATTAACCAAAACTTTACCAACTGAAGCTAATTGCAGCTATTGGTTCTAACCGTCAGAGCCATAATTTTTATTAATTTATTATATAATTTTTTATATGTTTATTTATTTTTTACATTTATTTATATAAGTATAGAAATTGTACGATTAGATTAATAAATTTATATGGATATTTCAATTCACCATAATCCCGGCTTAATTTAAACATTTTCTAAAGCTTAAATTAGCTTAAGTTTAAATTAAGCCGTGATCCCCTTTTATAATTGTCCACTTTCGCTGACAGTCTTGGCCTTAAACGCCCAAACATTTGGTAACTCCAATTAATTAAAAGTTAGTATATTTTTAGCTCCGCTTGCGGTTTCAACTTTATGACATCGAGTAATTGCCGCTTAATAAACACCTCAACCAGTTATAAAATACTTGTGGATGGAATTTTTTCCCATTGTCTTTGCCATTGTCTTTGCTGCCGAACGAGTTGAGATGTAATAGATTATGAGAGGTTACAATATGCAAATATTTACGGTATTGCCGCGCTGGTACAGTTATTTTCCTTGTGGCTTGAAGTGTTTTTTATTTATGATTGCAGCCAGTGTTTTGTTTTTCACATTATTTGGATAATAATTGCCGTTTAAAAGCATTTAAATGCAAAACTATCAAAGCCATTAGCTACGAGTATTAAATGCCTAATTAAAGAGCTGCTCAAAATGACGTAGTTACCAGCTGATGTTTATAATAATTTTGTTATTGCTTTTGTTTTGTTTTATTTCCCCTCTTAATTGAGATGTAATTGTAGTGGATGCAAAGGGTTGGATTAGAGGCCGGTGTCTACCCCAACGTTTGAGTTGCAGTTTTAACGGGCTGAATATCGTAATCCGGATAGTCGCATTTTTTAAATACATTTCCACAATTGCGGTAATACTTCTCTGCTTCACCGATTTTGCACGTTTCTAATAACTATTAGCGATACCCAAGATTATATGCCAACACCTGCAGTAAAGTTATTTATAATTTGTGAGCTCATGATCTTACTGAAATCGGTCCTTGTGGTATCAGCACTTGAGAGTTCTAAATTACACGTGTGCTCGGTCATCTTGTCAAGTACCGTTCTAATCTTGACAAGCCACGCAAATCTACAGTGCATGTTTCGTCCGTTGTATTATCTAATCTCTTTAATTTATTTTTGCTCCATTGCACTGATTTTTTTTAATTTTATAACTTATAATCAGCACGTATAAATTGCAACTATTTCAAGTTTCCTCGTGATCAAAAGATATTCTTAAAATAATGTTAATTCTGTCTGACTTAGATTTCGTGACAAATTTATAACAGATGAACCAATTTATGTAAACAATTTTCGAATATATACCGTAGTGTTCCCATATAAGGATAGGTCTCAACTTTCCCCAATCGTAACTTTGGCAAATCTCAACCGATTTTCATAAGGATGGTCTCTTTGTTCATAGTTCGGTGTCTAAATGAATTCTACGTTTCAGGTTAAAAATACAATTTTTGTCTAGATTCATGTAAAAAATTTTTGAATATATACCCTAGTGTACCCATATAAGGATAGGAGTCAACTTTCATCAGTCGTAACTTTGTCAAAACTCAACCGATTTTAATGAGGATGGTCTTTTTGTTCATGGTTCGGTGTCTAGATTAATTCTTCATTTGAGTTTAAAAATTCTTGCCTGTTACATACATTTGCACTAAACAATTATACCCTTTGTTACCCATTTTCAATGGTGAAAAACCTTTCATTTTATTCATTTTTTACTATTAAGGGCCAATATCTTTTTGCATTCCAAGCATAGACCTCTACTTAAGCTCGACCTCTCTTGACCCCTCCATCTACCCACTGTCTGATTTATTAGCAGCCAATGGCCGGCGGCAAAGCCAGACGGACAGCAATTGTGTTGCACCAAAGTTGTTTAATGCAACGACCTTGAAGTTGTGCAGGTGTTTATGCTTGTAAAATCGATAAAGTTTTACGATATTTGCTTAAAGGTTTTACTACTTTCACTTTTGCCATTAGCTTGGCCAGTCGTGGCGTATTTTACAACAGAGTGCACATAATTGTCAACTATGCGGGCGACCCATTCATTCATGGGCATCTCCATACATCTATGTACACATACATACCTACACACATGTATCTTTGTAACTTTGAGAAAGCCCAGTAGTCGAGCTACCGAACCCGAATTCGAACCCCAGCCCAAACCTAAACCAAGACCCAGACCTAAGCCCTCTAGGCCATTGACATTGTCGCGCAGTTTTCACTCCACAGGAAAAAATTACAATATATATATATGTAAGTTATGTATGTAAAAAAAAAGCACAACGATGATGGCGTTGATGGAAAAAGAAGAAGAAAATCGACGCAAAGAAAGCGCGCTGAATTTGCAAAAAAAAGGCAAACAAAAATAAGTAATTGTTTTGTTCGAGACGCCTCCAGACCATTATCATTTATGGTTTTTGTTATTTTTTTTTTTTTATTTACTGCGTTTCCTTGTGTTTCCCTTTCGTCCATAATTGTACACCTTTTATATAATTATTTATTTATTTTGTGCGTGTGCGCGCATTTTTGAAAGGCAACACCTGCCATTAAGTTAAAGACGCCAACTAAATAACAAAAAATTAAAGTAAATAAACGACACTTTGCATTATTCAGTTTATAAGAAATGCAAAAAACGTAATCAGGAAATGTTGCTGATTGGCTAGTTTGCGTGCGTAATTTTAATTTGAAGCAACAGGAGCGCAGTATATATTAAATGACATCGCATCTAATTAGGGTGCCAAGTAGAAATAAATATATATTCATGGAATAAGAAATCTTTGCGGCTTTATTTATTTTCGTACTTGACCTTCAGGTAGAATAATTTAAGAACAGAACTAAGCCCAATTAAAATTCATCGTCATGTGCATATACACTTAGCGAAAAACATAGTTTCAAACTCAAATCAAAAGCAAGTTTTTTTTTACAGTATTTCAATAGACAATTTTTCTCAATAGACAATTTAGCTCAATTTAAGAATATTTGAAAAACTTAAAATGTATAAAATAAAAAAAAGCAATTCAATCTGAATTTAATGCCGCTTTTTCTGAGTGTAGGTATGCCAATAAATCTTTAGCTCACTTCACAGTTCACCCAACAATATTAATAGAACAGCTGCTGCTCATAATTTTTAAAAAGGTTTCCAGCTATTTTTGCCACTTTTTTTCTGAAAGCTGGCAGCCACTAGCCAACAAAATGATTGATCATCATTGTATATAATTTGTAAGCACTTGGAATTTATTTATTTGACTTTGGCTCTAAATGTATCACAGCACATCAGACAATGGGACAGCACGGTCAGTTCATCAACTAACTACCAAAAGCAAAAATTGTTTAAATTAAAAAAAAAAAAACTTTGTATTGTTTTTGAAAGCTATCACGTCATTTATCAAAATTTGTGTTTTTAACAATTTTAACAGCTAAATTTACGTTTGCCGTTAGCTGTCAAGTGTTTCCCAGGCAGCTTAAAATGCAAAACCGCAATACAGCAAACACAACCACTTTTAGAGAAATATTTGTCTAAAGTCAAGCTCCAGAGGCAAACACTTGAGACACGGCGTTCTCAATATGTAACAAGCCTTTGTGGATACAACAAAAATGCAATTTATTATTATACTCGATCTGCTCAGGTGCAGCGGTGTCTCTGGCTCTGGCTCTCGCCGATGCTGAGGCTTAGCTCGAAAACTGTGTCAGCAGCAAATTGAAAAGTTGATTTACAATATGAAAAAAACAAAAATACAAAATGTTTACTTTGGTACAGGCCAAATTGAATTTAGCTACGGCTCTGCGTGTGGCTTTAAGCCACAAGTCAGTGTGTATATGTGTCCGATGTCGGGTTAAATAAATCGTAAACACTGAAAGCTGACCGAGACACGTCGAGAGACCTCAGACTCAAAGCAGCGCCAAGAATGTCTCAAAATAAATAAGTACGATGAAAACGCAGAATAAAAATAAATATAAAAGAAAAAATTCGATTCGCAACTAAATTAAACAGTTTCGCAATTCGATTTTTGGACATGTGTGTCACGCGGTGCTGTCGCCTAAAAAAAATGCGAGGTGAGGCGGGCAACAAACACAAATCCGACCACAAAAACCAATCCGAATATCAACTTAAGGCGACTGAATGCGAGTGGAAATAAAAGCAAACAAACAAACAAAAAAAGGAAAGGAAGTTTGCCAGTTTTGTACGTGTGAACGCATCGGAATGCATTTAATTAAATGATTGAATAAACATTGCGGATAAATAAATAAAGAAAAATTGCCATCGATAAAGATTTAACTGGATCTTATCGTCAATATCGATAGCGGAGAACGAGTCGAGCACATTTGTGTATTAATTATATTAGTTAAAATAAGAGAACAATTGAATGAACACCCAAACGAAAGAAACTCAGATGTATAATATACACTTATAGATAAATCAAACGCTTTGCTTCAAATTAACAACATCAACATGTGTGTTAAGAGGTGTTTTGTATGCAACTGCTTTGCTTCTTATTTTTAAACTGTTTAGAAATTATTAAGAGTATTTTTCTGATTTCTTTAGCTTTATTTGGTTCATTCACTTAAAATGTACTATACTGCTAATTATAATTAAAAATGATTCGATGCAATGTGGGAACAACATAAAACTATTTTTAAACTTAATCTGTTTCCAAAAGATAGTTTCATTCATAGCCCCAACATTTATCTCACCTGCAAAATTGGCTTGAACTTCTGAAACTCATGTGACTTAACTGGCAATAAATTTCACAAATTCCAGGCACCATAAAAAAAAACAAAAAACAAAAAGCCAACAAAGAAACGAGCGTTTTTATTGACAGGAGAAGTGGATATAATAAAAGTGAGTCTTAACTACAGCCAATTCACAATAATTATGTGGCGTAATTTTGTACAAGTTTGTTGAGAGTCTGACGCCCAGAACAAAAATATGTCAAAGTCTGGAAAGAACGATGCGAAAATGTATAAAATGCGCAGATTTGTTTTTAGTCTCGAGCCGACATAAGTAAACAGATTTATGTTTACTTTTTTATGGGGTTTACGAGGGTCAGAGGAGGCGTCGGAGTTGGTTTAATGGGGCCCAGTTGAACTGACATGAAGTTCAGTTTGTCTTTATGTATTTAGTTAATTGAGGCAGCAGCAGGTTTTTGAATATTTTTGTTTTTACTTTTTGATGTCTGCGTGATATTGTTTTTATTTTTTTATTATTATTAAATTTCTTGCTGTCGGAGTAAAAACCTTTTTAATTTTTTATTTTTTTTTAAATTGGTTTTTGAAAGTAAGTGCCTTGACATCATTTTGTTTGTCCGAAGTAGCATTTTAATTTACATTTATAAAGATATCTTTTCGCATTGTATTATATGCATATTTTTATATGGGTTGCCACCTCACATGCGGCATATCAATTTGTTAAATTTGTTTGCCAATAGCTTAATTAAAATTCTAAGTAGCATCAGAGATATTTTTTTTATACAAACGGCCAACAATGTGATGGACATTGTTAGCTAAAAAATATATTATTTTTTCCAGAAATGCCAGAGCTAATCTACCGCTTCAGACAAAACAAACAGTGTACGCAATCTGAAAGGTATTCGCATAGCTTAAATGACTCTTTATTTTATTATCGTATAATACAAAAACATCGCAATCCGCCAAAAATGGCTAAAAACGCCAAAATAAATATAAATATTTCTTCATCAAAATTATTTAATTAAAGTGCCTCCTGACGACACAATATTTAGAGGGAAAGTTATGCGCAATGTTTGCCGTTTTGGCTAATTATTTGACATATTCAGTTATCTGTTATCTTTACGTTGTCGTTTTTATCATAGGAAAAGATTCCCATATAAATTTCGACTGTCTTATTGTACAAATCATTTCTCAACTACAACAATGGAGCACTTGAAGGCGAGTTTCACCAGCTCAAAAACGAACCTAACAAAAAACAGCTAAGAATGCCCCAGTAGCTTTTTATCGACTAGAAAATGCCCTATACCCAAGTCTTAAGCGCATTCGGTTATTCACAATTGTGAGTGCAATAGGTTCTTGGAAAATTTTTAATTATATAATATAAGATAAGATATAAGATAAGATAAATAAATTTACTCTTCACAAGTATATGTATTTATTAACATGCTTAATACGTTTACTGACAACTTTGCTACCCTACAGGGTATAAAATGGCATGACAAATTGTTTGCCATCGGTCTGAAAGGGTTTGTTGCGAATTGCCTGGGCAAAATTTATTAGCGAAAAATGCTAGTAAGGGGGTTAATTGAGTAATAACAAAATGCAAACATGCGAGTTTAATGTGTGTTTTGTATTGCAACAACAAAAGCGACAGCAGACGTAGAAACATTTGCAGTTGCTGCAATAGCAACAATAACAGTAGCAAAAACTGTAAAGGGAAGTACCGGGAAAGTGTGCTAGTGTTTCAGGTAAGTAGAGATTTATGCAGTCTGCTCGCTTGCACCTGACAATTGATATTTTGTTATTGTATTTGCTTAATAATAATTGAGTTTTTAGCAGATTTTCAAATTTAAGTTGTAGCTAGCGGTGGTAAAAGTTAATTGTCAGCCTCAAGATACAAATATCAGATTATGTTTCATGGGGAGTGTAGCTAGAATGTATTTTTTGTTTAGCTTATTTTTACTAAGCTGACACTAAACCCCTTATATGCTGTGTATAACAACAAATTAAAAAATTGGCATATAATATATAAATAAAATTTTCAGAGCAAAAGTTGTATATCTATCAAATTGCTTAATCTGAGTTACATATATATTTTTTTCCAGCAAATTTTCAAATCTAATTGCAAAAGACTAACTTTAAGAAATTTCATGTTTCTATAAATAATGTTTTATAAAAAGTATTTTTTACTTGTTGGAGATGTCTAGTTTTTTTTAGGGAATATAATTTTATATAATTATTTATATAATTTTTCAGGATACATTGTGTATGTATTGCTTTTTGCAATATAACGTAAAGATATATATATATATATTATGATATAAAATGCCTGACGAATATATATATATATATATATATATATAGCTTCTATATATATATATATATATAGACTTCGTAACAAAACCAAACTTTTTTTTACGATATACTACTAGAGTCGTGCTTGGTGTACCAAAAGATTAAGCTTGATAGTGAACAAAACAAAGCCTCTAACACTCTTAAATCTACGGAGCGTATGCGTGTTAAGTATTCAGTCAATTACGCATTGGCCAAGTAACTTGGCCTGCACATGGACACGTCCATTGCTGTTTTGGCATTCAAATCATGTGATTGTCTAATGATAAATGCCATAAATAAAAAGACCAAGACCGAGAGCACAAATGACAACGTGAACGATACCACAACCTGATAGCTAAGGCCATTTTTGCGTATTTTCGTGGCAAGTGTTTAATTATTTAGTGCACAAATGCTAAAAGGCCACTAATTAATTGCCTAAAATTGGCACACATCACGCTACAATGAAAAGGAATAACTAAAACAAAAAACAGTGAAAATGTTATAAATATAACTTTGGCTAAATAAATGTTTGGTTCGATTTTATGAAGCGTCGAAATGTTAATTAAACGTTCAAATCACATACTATAAACAAAGAGGATGAGCCGGAACGATGCACCATATACTCGATAGGGTGCTTAACTGGAATATTGCGGATTGTTTAATGTGAATGCTGCATGTATAAATTAATATTCTTTATGGCTCAAATGGCTGATTGTATAACACATCACGTTTTGGCAGGAACAGAAACACATGCACACATATACTACTCAACAAGTATAGTTCTACAGATGGGTTTATTCTACTGCAAATTAATAATTATTTTTAAGCTATTTATATTACAAATGCTTTTATTTATTGTTAATTTATTGTTTAAATATTCAAACTTTTACATGTTTAGTTTGGTCATTAAAATTATAATTTGAATTGGCACAAGAATCGTTTACATTGCAAACTAGTATTGCGGCTAGTATTTTAGTATGATTATTAATTGATGATATCATTAGAGGGTCTTTGGAAACAGGGTTGTCATCATTATTATTAATAGACATTATGTTAAACACTTCAGCAAGCTTCTGTCTCTTTTCTTTAAAGATGTTAATTCTTGGTTGAGAATCAAATAATAACAGTCATCAGAAGGAATAGAATTTGATTTGAAAATATATGACATATATTTAAATATTTATTTAATGAACTTTAAAAAACATAGACTCCATACGGATAGATATCTAATGTACTCCATTGCAATCGTGCGTTTAATAAAAAGTTGAAGAAAATAACCTTTGTATACCTTGTTTGCTTTTAAAAAATTTAAAGTTTGCAAATTTGGTAAGGTAGCTTCTCATTAACGGGTGTACAAGAAAAGATAATTTAATCTGACAACTGTCTACAGAAAACTTTTGTAATTTTTTGGCTCTTTGGGGCTGATAGTTAGGCACGTTATTTCATTTGATCGGGCGCTCGAAATTTTGCGATATTTGTGTTTTGTCAAGCAATTAACGTGCATTTGTTGAATTTCGTGTGAAAATTTTCCACTCTCCGGCAGGCGAGGTGTAGGGACAGTTTTGCTGGACAGGTAGGCAGCCTAGTAAAGATCAAGAGTCAAATTCTTGGCCAAGATAAACACAGCAGCCTGGTTAGTCATAGCCAACAAATTGCCCAACACACATGTGAGCTGGGGTGCAGCGGGGCGATCCGAGTCGAATTGAATCGAATCGAGCTGAAGCATGAGCTGAACCTGAGCAACTGGAAGCCAGCCAGCCATTAAGTTGCGAAGTGCGCTTGCAACACGGCAAAAGCCAAAAAATCCAGCTCCACTATTGCAGCTCCAGCTGTGTTGATATCGCCATGTCAGTCCACTGGCCATTAGCCAAGGTTGTTGAGTGGTAGCCGCGGCTACTTGCAATCTGTCTGATATTTAGAATCGCGCCAGCGTCGAGTTCGCCGCTTGCAGCGATCAGCGAATAGTTTTTAATGCCCTCTTATGGATTGCGCAGACGCCAAAAAAAAAAAACAAAAAAAAAATGGCAAACATGTTGCCAACAAAATCACATACCTCTATATACTAGTATGTACTAACTATGAATGTACTCTAAACATGCGCCCAGACACCATCAACAACAACAACAACAACGGCAATCGAGTGACGCCGAGTAAATTGTCGGGCCTGGGCCCAGCCCGGTTGTGTTTTTCCTTTGCTTGTTGTTTTTTGTGTACTTGTTACGTGAGAAAATTTTTGAAAAGTTTGGATTTTGTTTAGCTATCTGTTGCTTGTGCGGGCCAGCTGCCAAAAATGTGAAACTGCTAACCGTTTTTTGCAATTTTATGGCTTTGTTGGTCACCATTCGACGGCTGCGGTCGGTATATGGTCTCAGCTCTCTGGCAAATGCATTCGCCAGGCAAACAGAGCCAAATCACAAGCAAAACCACACTGTGACCATGTGGCCGGGCCAGGTGAAAACCTTGGTGTGGCTCCGGCGAAGGGTGCTCTTGATTATTTGGAGCATTGGCTATGGGAAGTGAAGCCATGACTTCCGTATAGAGTGTCTTGCCAAACAATAGATTATGCAGATAATTATCTATAATAAATCATATGTAAATATGCTTATATGTAAGTTTAGACCTTTCTATAATCCCAATATATTCCTTTTAGCATACATTTATATTTTGTGTAAATTTTTCTTTCGAATGTAGAATTATTGTTATTGTTTTTCTTGAGGTTACATATATTTTAACAAGTTTTATATAAACTAACCTTAAGTTAATTTAATAATATTTTTAAAGTCAAATTCTCATTGATCACATACATATATGATAATTATTTACCAATAATTCGTTTCTTTAGTTGATTTTAATTACTAACTATTTTAAATCAAATATGTCAAATATAGACGAGCAATAGGAAAGACAATTGAATAAACTAAAACACATAATAAATGCATAATGGCTTTCAAATAATTTAGTACTCTTGAGAAATGTTATTGGAGAGAACCATTAAATATTATTTAATTATAGATTTGTTGTAATAGAAGGTGTTAATTTACAATCAAAAAATTTATTTTCTATTTGTATTGCGATCATTTAGGTACAAAATAAATATTGCATTGAATTGCTGCATTGCCGCACCCCCCGGCAAACCCAATGAGTTAGCCGCAGTTTATTGAATTTCAATTAGCGCACAAATTGCTTACGTATTTCAATTGCAATTCCAATTTCAATAACGAAAATAATAAATAAATAAGAGGCTCAAAACTGAAAGCCTCATTGCAAACAGTGTGCATGAAATTAACTTGAAGGAAATATTGCCAAATACGCACACTAAAAATCAAACAAACAGCAGTTCGCTCTTATAAATATTTTGCAATAAAAAAAATTTAATTAAATGCCGAACGTATGATTTAAGTTATCATATATTTCTTATTTTGGATTTTTTCTTTGTTTTTTTTTTTTTTGGGCAATATTAATTTTTTTTTGTAAAACGTGTGAGTCGCATTAGGTAAATTCATAAATTTATTTATTAGCCCATTCTAACCAATAAAGCAAATAAAGCTAAGTGCCTGCCGCACAGCTTCAGAAAAGGTGTTTTGTGTGATTTCTTAGCTTTTTTATAAATTTATTTTTTACGTTTTTGTGAGAACTTGTTTAGAGTTTTATTGTTTTTCTAGTTCCTCAAATTACTTACAATAAATTCACAGAAATTCTTTGTAGTAACTGTGCTTCTTGATTCATGCTTCAAGAGCAGAGTCGATGTGTTGACCCATGCCTTAATTGAATAACAAGTGTATGCCCTAAATGGGTTGTTATATGCCTTTATAATACCCTGTGACTAGACCAGAAATACTATTGGAAGATATTAATATATGGCCTATAGTTTTAGTGTATTGTAGGTTTAAGTATTGTTCAACCAATTAGAATTAATTTATTTATGCATTTGTGTATGTGTATATTCACGAAGATCAACATTAAATTGAGTGTCATGCATGTCAACGTAATAAAGCGTGGCAAAGATAAACACACTGATCTCAGCTTTGGAGAAATGCGCAATTCAGAATGGGAAAAAAACACGTCAAAGTACAGAAATTTAACATGGAATTAGCGGCACGCTTCGATGTGACAACTACACAAACTACATCAAGTTGCGCTTCAAATTAAATATCAAAGTTAAAATTAGCGACATGTGCGCAACAAGTGGGACTATTAAAATTAAAGATTAGTCAAATTGATGCCCAGTCAGACTGTTATGAAAAACAATAAAAGCCAAATTGTCGTTATTTTACTAGTATTATTATTATTATTTTTTTAGATTTCTTACTTTGTTCCACACATTAAACAGTTTAAATGCCAAACACGAGACGGCGCCGCAATAAATTTGTTGCCTACAAATTGCCATTGCATTAAATGCATTTTCATTTGAGACACACCGACCCAGTAGATAGCCCGCTACCGAGTTGCTTTACCCACTTTTTCTCGAATTACCCATGTGATTGCATTTTGGGCAATGAATGCGGCACGCAATGAAAGTAACGACTAATTTCTGCCATATATGTTATGTTAACTTGTGCATGCCTATGCGAGGAGAAAGAATGTGGGGAAAAGGGGGTTTGCTGCCTTCCGTATTGCTTATATGACTTTGTGGTATGCAAGTTGGTCGTTAAGCTAGGCACTTGCGCATGCAAAGCTTTAAAATTAGTTTCAGTAACCAACACGCATAATTAAAATGTAGAATTCCCTGGTTATTGGTTATTTTTGCAAAATGTATTAAAATATTAATCAAGCTACACTCAGAAAAAACTAAAGAGCTCTGTGTAAACAACACTTTAATGTAGTAGTTAAGCAAACAATTTTTTATTTTTATTTATTAATGGGAATTTTTCTCACACATTTGAATACGATAAACGATAAGCTAAAAGAACCGCGTAAATCCCACTGATAATATCCGATAAATTATTCATTGGCTCCTGAGCAAAAAATGTTAATTAATTTTTATAAATTAACACAAAAACTTGGCGCACGCGTCTTTTGAACAAACACGAAATAAACAATCAGCTTAACGTAACAACAACAACGCCTATAACAAAATCTAAAATCTTATCACCTGAAGCAGTGTTGTTCGGATTTTGAAGTTCTTGCCATTTGTTGGCTAATCAAACGAAACGCGTCAAGCGCAGACACAGATACAAATATAAATACAGATACAGATACAGATATAGAAATAGCTACAACATATTATGCTGACGCACATTGTACATAAATGTCGAGGCCTTTCTTAAGAATTTGACCCCTCTTGGCGGCCCCTTGATAATTATTAAAGTTTCCAGCTACCGCAGCTGCCAAACAGCTTAGAAAATTTATAATTGTTACCCGGCGCTGTTTCGATTTTTGTTTTTCGTTGGGAAGCTAGACAGGTCTGGCGCTAACCTAAAGCTTGGAATTTGGCTTGAGCCAAAACAATTTACAGATTTGCCAGTGGCTGTGTGGCCTGTGTTTTAGCTTGTGCCTGAACTTGAGCCCGTTTCGGTGTGGTCAGCGGTCGACCATATCACTTTTACTGTAAGAATTTGTTGTGCCCAAAACTTTGGACAGTAACTCTCACTGTGCCCAAACTGACATGTCATGTAGATTCAACTACGCGCTGGCTACGTGCCAGAGCCAGGTAAAACTGAACCGCGTCCAAGACAGCTTCAAATGATGTGTGGTGTTCGGCGGCGAGACAAGTGAAATTAAGAGCATAACAAGAACTCTTGTTTTATGGACAGGTAATAAAATGAAATGATCAAAAAGTTAGAAATTGATTGCACGTGTTTATTCCCCTTATATAGGTAAGTTATAAAAAAAATTCCAAGGAATAATTAAATAAAAGTTCTACGTGATCACTAAAATAAAAATCATATACAGATAAACTAAGCCGAATTAAATAAAAACAAAATAAACATATTTTAATGAATTCACTGCTAAATAAATAAATACATCTAATACAAATCTTTACGTCATAAGCTAAAAACGAAGACACAGGCTAGTCAACCAGTTATGCTTATACATTTTGTAATTTATTCGCTTGAAAAGTTATTTTTTGTGTAGCTCAATTTTGTTGACGATTTGATTGAGTAAATTATGAGTTCGCAAACTTTGTCGATTCTTTTGTTCGACACAAGTTCAAAGTTTCAGCGATACCCATTAATACAACAATATATTGTGTAAGCCTCGAATGTCAATTTCATAGTCATTTCATTTGATTTAATAGTTTAAATTTCGTAAAAAAATAGATTAAAAATATTATTTGTATACAAAAAACGGAAAATAATTTTCTTCACGCGCTTTAAATAGCGAAATTTTATTAGATTTTTTCAAAGCAAAAATATAAAATAAGTAAAAATCTTGCTCAAAATGATTATTAATGACAGTGACTACCAAACCATATAGCATAGCTTCAATATCCACGCTTAATTTTTAAAACAGTGCGTCAGTAATTAATGACACCAAATTTCGTGAATTTTGAATTTTTTTTGCAAAAAACTCATATACTCCCTTACACTAGCTGTAGAGAGTATAATAGTAGTAATTATAACAAAAAGTTTAGTTAGACTTAAACTATTCGCTGGTAAAAAAAAGGTAATTATTCGCAATGCGTGTGCAAATTTCAGCTATTGTTCAATTTCCGCTTGTTGAGACAAGTATTTTGCCGTTGATGATGCCCAGGTTGTGCAATGGCTTTTGTTTTCGTCTACCGCCAAAGATTCATGGATGGGAGTCAATTGAGCGTGTAACCAGATAATTCCATTTATCACATGGATACTCGATTGCTTCGGCTGACCTCAAATGCTAAAGATATGAATTAATGTGAACTCAAAATTCACAAATTACAACAGATTATACATGTATTGGCCGGGCTAATGACAACAATTTGCATATGTTCGAACTGAAAAACCATAAGCGCCACTTGAAAATCTCTGTTTCGACCCCATTTGCCGCGGAATAGCGTTTCGATGCTGGCTGGGATTTAGTCAAATCATCGTCGCAGAAAACCAGTTAAAGGTTAGGGCCATCAGCATCTTTGGCAAAACGCCGCGAAGTAGGCCAAACACTTTAAGCAAGCATGTGTGCAGCAATTAAGTGCATGGACCCAACGGAATCGTTGGCTGCAATTAAAACGCACAAACGCAAACGCCGAACGTGCTGAAAAGTCAACGTCAGTGAGGCAAATTAACATTAACATTTAAATGCCGTTCAGCTGTTACACTGTGCGCACAGCTAGATTAATGTTATTGTTGTTGTTGTCTCAGGTAAACAGTTGAACAGGTGTAAAACAAAAAAATTATAAAAAAAACCTAATGTTGCCTTATGGGAATTGCTTGTTGATCACCGGCTATTATATAAGAAATGTGCCCCATCTATAGCTGGCTGACCCACATTTAATATTCTAAACGCTGCCAGTGGAGCATGCCCAGCTTTGCGTGCCTCTACCACTAATAGCATCCGAGTTGCTCGTAGTGTGTTGGAACCGTTACGCTGAATTCGCCCCGAGCAAGTGAAAGATTAGGCATTATATTTGCCCAGTACCTTGAGTTTTTTTTCGCACAAAACGCATAAAAGTGAACAGCAAATATTTACGAAACTTGTATAAAAATATAATAAAATATATAATTACCAAGCAAATTGTTGTTGCGGTTGGTGTTGCGTGTCTGTAAAGAAAATAAAAAAAGGCACATTAAAATATTTAGTTTTTTTTTGGTGTTCACCTCTTTAAAATCGATAAATATTTGCATTTACATGTGTTGTTTTAAGCAATGGCAACAAAAATGTTTCACACGCATCTTAAACAAGTAAAAACGTTGCAGTCGGGCGTTACCGACTGCGTTATACTCGTTCACATTTTTAATTATTATTATTATTTTAAAAAATTTCGATATTTGAGAATAGGGGTGGAGGTGGGGGTGTGAGTGGGGATGGGGGTTTGTCGCCGAAATTTTGTGCCGATCTTTAGAGGCGGTGGCCAGTTATCTACCCTCTAAATTTGGTAACTCTAGCTTAAAAACTGTGGGAGATACAGGCATTTGCGGCGGGGCGGGTGCGCTGGGGGGCGTTCTAGTGGGCGTAGCCGGGGTATCAAGGTCTCATTTTTTAGGGGAGGTCATCAGCTATATACATACCATTTTGGTGGTTCTATCTTAAAAACTGTGCGAAATATACACGTGTAATCGATTAGAGCTGCCAAATATATAGGTTTTTGCGAATACGGTTTTTTTTCTTTGATGTTTGGGGGAGCTTTCCAGTAATATAAATCCCAAATTTGGTGACCCTAGCTTAAAAACTGTGGGAGATATAGTCATATCCGATTTTTAATGGCGGAGGAGCTGGGGGGCGTTCCAGTGGGCGTGGCCGGGAGATCAAGGTGTCAATCTTCTAAGGAGGTCGCCAGCTATATACCCATCAAGTTTGGTGGCTCTAGCTTTAAAATTGTGGACTTTATCGATTTGCGATTTTAGTTGTTATCGGTTTGCCACGCCCCCAGTGGGCGCATCCCAAAATC
>SCDY01000777.1:0-66012 GCA_004143825.1 Drosophila micromelanica | reverse complement strand
ACTTATTAAGTGCCGAGAGTTTGTGTGTATGTGTTAAATGCTGGGTTCAGGGTATCTCCTAGTCGGGAGGTCCCGACTAGAGCAATCTTACTTGTTTCTCTTTCCACTAGTCACCGGTTTTTATATTGTGCCGGAATTGAGGTGAATATGTTTACTGAACCTTGCACACGTATCTTTACTAAATGTTGTCGCTTTGCATGCATAAAACGTTTGACAATTATTTCATTTGCGAATCGGATATAAAATTTCCCCTTTCCACCTCGGCTCGCGATTGCTGTCAAAAACTTTAGCAAAATGATTTCAAGTGCATTAAATTGGATGCTTTGCAACAAATGTGACTAATTAAAATGTGGGCAGAATAAGGCGTGGCAATGTGGGAACGGCAATGGCATCTTCAAAGTTTTTGCGGCTTGTTGAGTTTTGAATTATGAATCGTGGCTGTTGCCGTTGCTGTTGTCTAGAACCGTTGAACGTGAAGTTGACCCGCATGCTCCACGCCGACTGCCTACGAAACACCTGGCGAAACTGACTCGATGCACAGGTAAAGCTTTTGCTTAGACAACCGCAGCCACAGCCACAGCCAGATTTACATCGGCGAATATGGAGGGGTGGTGCTTTATTTTGTCTGGGACTCTGAAAGTTGTTGTTAAGCATTTTGCGCAATTTGTTTAAATAATTATCCATTTAAGCCAAATTCAAAGCGGCAACATTAAAACTTTCAGTTGCAAACTTTAAATGAATTTACTAACAAAAGCCTCGCCTAGACAATAAGCACTGGACCAGCAGAAGCTACCAAAGAGCAAACAATTTTAAACGCTAGATGGCAACTGAAAGAGCTTCCAGACGATACTTCATGGCGACTTGCCATTAAATAGTACAGTGATAACTAACAACAACAACAGCAACAACAATAGCATCAACATTAGAACCAGGCAATAATGGGATATGGCAGGGTCAGAGCATTGGGGAGAAGGAATAAGAGCAGAGCAGGAAAATTAGGTAATACAGTGGTAAACAATTGTCAATGGCTATTTATAAATATAATTAGATTATTTTTGGCTTTGAAAGGTAGATATGTAGTATACAATTTTAATAAATTATATGTTTATAAAAAAATAAATACTTTTTTAGAACAAAATCTAATATGAAATGATTAATAAAATAATTAAGTTAATAAAATTATGCAATTTTATGGGGTATTAAAAAATACAATTTTTCCAGTATACATTGCATGTCATGCTAAGCTTACGTATAAATAAATTATATGTTCGTCCTCAAGCTATGATAAACTATAATTAAAGTAATTATTCTTTGTTATATTGAATATACAACAAATATTACTACCATGACTATATGGGCATGTTTTCAGCTAATACATAGTTAGAGTTCTGATTCTTCTTTGTTTTTTATCTTATGCCAATCCATTTAGAATGTTGCTCGTGCCAATGTGCGAAACGTTTACTAATTTCCGGCTTCATTACGCTTAAAACCATTAGCAAACTTTTGAACTGAATCCTGTGCGGCGTCGTTCCCCTTGCCGCTGTCGCTGATATAGCGGGCATCTTTATTTCATTAGGAGCAAAAACTTTCAACTCGACTCGCGACTTTTAGCGCTACAGAACCGCCTCCGACCTCCAGCCAACTTGATCTATGTATTGACATAGAAAGTTGTATAGACGGGTCGTGTCCTCTTTGGCTTTTAGTCGTATCGAGTAAATTTAAAGGAAGAGGGGCGAAGGCAAATAGAGGGCCAGATATTTGGTGAGTTTGGTAAGTGCTGTTCAATCAAACATGCCGAAATTGTCTAATATGGCAGGGTAATGGGAGCCGAGCGCAGTTTCTAACTTATAATTAGTGTTGCATACTTTTCGGGAGGGGTAGCAAAAAAAACTCCAAAACTCAATTGAAAACTGTCCAAATGCGAATCTAAATACACTTGACGGCGATTTATGCTGCAAACTTGCCACAAATGCAGCAGCAGGAGTAGAACAGCAGCAGCAGCATCAGCAGCAGAAGTAGTAAATTTATCACCGCAACGATGCGAATCCGGAGCCTTACAAAACCGCAACATGCCCGGCGACTGAAGACTGGAGATCCGGAGTGCGGTTAAGTATCAGCTGGTCTATGCTGGACAGCTCTGGATGGAAGAGGGAGCAAAGTGCAAGTGAAAAATGAAATGCCAACTTGCTAAAACTAAAGACGCAGAGCACAAAAATCCAGATGAAATACTGTACAAGTTGTTAAAGACAACAGAATAAGCTGCAATTGGAGACACAACACTTATTGGGGGGGATGGGGTGGATGGGGGCCTGCTCGAAACGCAAACAACTTGAGTGCAAACTGGTCAATAGTCTGAAATAGCAAGAAGACAATAACACTGGCAATAGCTTGTAGCAGTCGAGTAGCTGGGCCGGAGGGATGTGGCGTGCGGGGGCGTAACTTGTCTTAAACTGTGTTGTCTCACTTGGCGCGTGGTCAAGTGTTTGACAGCAAGCGCAACTTCTTCAACAGCCAGTTCTTAATTAATTTTTATGAATTGCATGATATTTTCACAGCAAGTTCATTTTTCGGCAAGTGTTTGTCAAGGGCCACCAAGAACAACCAGAACAATAGCCACCACTCGACTAGAGTACCAATTGCCAAGATGATGGTAAAGTCCACAGTTGCTCCAGGGATATGCATTTATATTGCCTGCAATGCCACTGCTGAAGGAAACAAATTGACAGTGCGCCAACTGGGAATTGTGTTGTACTCAGACAATCAAATAACCATTTATATTCTTTTGAGATTAAATCATTGAATTTATCCAAACATTCACTTTATGAAATTTTATAGCAGCTGTTATCTGTATATAATATAATGTAATGATATAATTTTTATCGTCTTCAGTTATATATGGCTACAGCACCTTAGTAAGTTTATAAAAAAGTGTGGCTTCTTGAGATTCTAAGGCATGTATCAACTAATACAAGTACACTTATCCATACCTGTGCAATGATGGCAACTGGACTCGGTTTAGCAGCATATTTGGTAAATTGAGTTTGCTGAACAACAAAACCTGGCCCTAGGTAGGTCGTGCAATGCGCTTGCACTTGCAACAACTAGCTGCTGCCACTCGAGTGCTCACTGTGTCTGTGGCAGGGACACGCTGTCCCTTGAGTGTTGGGCCCTGTCCGAAATGTATTACATGCATTTATATTAGCTATCGCTTGCAGCTCTCGCACTCTTATCTTCAACTTGGCTCAAGCGCTGTCAGCAGGCGTCTGGCCTTACTTGAAAATCAGCAAAATAAATATTTGAGCTGTCAGAAGCAGGCAGCTGCCACTTGCTGCAAGTGCCCGGCCTGCTGCTGGCTGCTTAGCAACTGCAACTAAATTTGGTCGCTTGAAGAAGCTCACAAGTTGTGGCTGGACATTTGTTTAATGATGACAAATAAGTTGACTATACCCCGAACTGACTGCTGGAGCAGCATATGGGATCACATTATCAGTTGCAGACATTGCTCATACGCCCCCATGGACCCGGCAGTCGTGAGAGCTGTGCACTAAGTTATGAGCCAAGCAATTAAATGTAATTTAATTTGGCCTCAGCACTGACTTCAGTTGAGGCAA
This sequence comes from Drosophila micromelanica, assembly GCA_004143825.1. Taxonomy (NCBI): domain Eukaryota; kingdom Metazoa; phylum Arthropoda; class Insecta; order Diptera; family Drosophilidae; genus Drosophila; species Drosophila micromelanica. The sequence continues at coordinate 62,401 of SCDY01000777.1, read as the reverse complement.
AACTAATGAATTCCACGCGAAAAGTCAAGTGCTAAAATTTATGACCAAATGGCACTGGTAGACAGAGACGGCGAGAGATAGAGAGGGAGAGAGAAGCAAAGAACGTCTCTGTTGGCGCCTGTGGCCTGACAAATGTTCGACGTTAGACGTAGACTTCGAGCTCTAAAATTTGGCAATAAAACACTCGGCAATTACTGGCCCGAGGCGGGGCAAGGCATGGAGATGCCCGACTGTGCAGCTGCTGCCCCCAACCTCCAACCTGTCCGCCGGTTCCCCTGTGGTACACTTGATCGCCGTATATTTCTTTTGCCTTGGCCCATAAAACATGGCATCCAGCATTTCGTTCGTTTTTCGTCATTTTAACTTTTGTCGCCAGTTTAATTTAATGAAGACATTTCATTTAGCAGCTTTGATTTAGGCGGCGCCACCAGCCCATCTTCCAGCTGCCATCTTGGGTTGCCCACCTCCCCCCCGGCATCGCTTACTGCAGCTTAAAGCGGCTCAGCTGCTAAAGCCGCAAAGTGAGCACTGGCAATGGCATCAACAATGCCAACAACGTGCAACAAAATCCTTTTGATTGCATGCCGCTGGCCGTAAATGTTTCAGGGCTATTATTGCAACAATAGTTGCAACGCGGATGCGCCTCCAACTCCAGCAGCGAGAATAACTGTGCGTATACGCGAAAGTATATAAATGAATGCGGCACTTTTTGTGCCCGTTCCTTGCGGGTGGAAGGGGGGCGTAGTCATCATTTATGCAAATGAGGCCAAGGATGCGCTGGTTGCCCCATTTAAGCGGCATTGTGCGTGCCTCTGATCGATAATTGTCACTGTCGTCAAATGTGCAAAATGTCCAGCGACGTGCCGAACGTACTGCCCGCGAATGCATGCCACCAATACGCCTCCAATGCCACTCCCATCGTTCCACCCATCTGATGGGCTGCCGGTTGCAACATTTGCCGCAGCATTGTTAGCTTGCGTCGCCTTGCGACAAATTGTTGCCAAATATTGAGACGAGTTTGATTGGAATTTGCATTCCAAAACCAGTTTATTTATAGGCCATAGTTTTGCAGGCCAAACTGTCACATAATTGTGGACCAGAGAATTCATATAATGCTTGAAATCTTTGCAGAGAAGAATTTAAAGAGGCTGCATAATTTTCAAGTTATTAGTTCTAAGCTACGAAAATATTACACAAAAGAAGAAGAAATTGTTAAACAAAATTAAAAACATTTTTTTATCATTTATTTTTATTTAGCTTTTGCAGTTATTTTTCCATAATTTAATTGATTTTATATAATTTTCGATTCAGTGATTTTTGCGCACAGACCGCATCTCATTCATTTGGTTTATTTCATGTTAAGGCAATTTCGAAGCGGTCAATGGGCGAATATTTGGCTCTTTGTTGTGGGCCAATATCTATTAAATATTTTGTATTTGTCTTTCATCTGCGGCATAGGCTCATTTGTAATTAGAGCTGGCAAGCTTGGTGCTGAGTAATGAAAATGTTTCAATGATTAATGAGCCGAAAATGATGTGGCATATTGGAGCAACAATTACAAGAAAAGCAACGGCTACAACGATAAAATCAATACAGTTTTTAGCCATGTGTTGCATGTCCAATGTGGCACGCGCCACGTGCCACATGCTTCATTGAAACGTAAATCCATCTTCATTTCCGATTGGTTCAAAATCGTTGGCCAGATGCCGGCTATCTCGACGAATTTCGACAGTTCTCCATTGGCAGTTTTCGCCCATTTTCCGTCGTATCCTTAATTAATTAAAATTTAATTAGGCAAGTCACCAGCCCCCTAGCCCTTGACCGGATTATTCGGTGGGCTTGTGAAATGTCTTGTTCGCTGTCGGCTGCTTGTTGCTTGCTTCTTGTTGCTAATTGAAAATGCGGCGTGTTATTAATTAATTCAGTGGCACATTTATTAATATTCATTATACGCACCGCTGTACGCAGCACTTCGAACAGATTTAAGTAAATTGCGGGGCTGCCTTGTAACAAATGGGCGTAACTTTGGCCTGCATTTTATTTGAGGCCTCTTTTGTTGTGCTCTTGGCATTTGCTTAACCCATTTTCACTCAGTTTTCACACATTTTTATTTTTTATTTTTTTAAATTTTTTTCTCACAGAACGGAAAACTTTTTGACCTTTTGTTTTTGATGCTCCTCTGTACACCGCGTTTATCATTGCCCGCATTGCCGTTTGCCTCTCTTGCTTTGACACTGCGGCGACTGCAGCTTTTTCACGCCCCCCCTCTGTCCACTTCCTTCGCCCCAGCAGTTTTCTCTGTGTGTGACTTTAAGTGTGTATAAAATATGGCGCTAAAATGCAGTTACGTGTGGACGCAGCTTTCTTCTTGCCCTACCACGCCTCCCACCTTCACTCTGCCTCCCAGCATTTTCTTCGTCTCTCAACCCAGCTAGTCTAGCTGCTGCATAGTCCGGGCTGCTCCTGGCACATTCGTTCCCGCTCTTTGGCCCGGCATGGTTTTTATGGCCACGTGCGATGTTTAAAATTTACTTGCTGGCATTTTCGCAGTCAAGTTGCTTAGCAGTCGACTTCCCTTCGCCGCCCTTGTTTGCCCAGCAACTGCATCGATTTTATTTTTTGCCTTCTTTTCTTTACAGCATTTGTAATCGAGTCTCCCTCGTAGGCTGCTGCTGATCTTAAGCTATATGCAAATCAACTGCACATTCCTTCCGGCAAATAAGCAATCTTCGCTTAACTATGGCCGTATTACCATAATAAAGCTGCGTTCGTTGGATGAATTACTCTGAACTCTTACAAATATAAATTAGATAAATGCTCCAGCATGTTTAGCAAAAAAGTTTTTACGAATTTTAAAATTGGTTAGTTCATTTATTGGTTAAACACTTATATTTTATTTTTGATAGGTATAATTTACTATAACTTTTAGGAACGGATTATCAACATATATATTTTTTTCCTCATTAGCCATACCAAGTGGGCCAAAACAGTCTAACGCTTTATCACGGGTATACATGAATATACATCCATTCAAGTAATCATTTTATAAGCAGATGAAAAATAGGTCCTATTTTTATCTTTGACAGCTCTAATAATTGATTATTTTTAATTCTGACGTTGTGTTTATCTTTGACTTATCTACAACCAACATAATTTAGGTTGGTTTATTACACTTTACATATTGGAACTAGGGTTTTCGTTTTAAGCGAGTCACTAGTTGGACTTATTAAAATGCGGCACGCAGGCAGAGAATGTTTCTAATCGCAAAGGGACATTCAAAGTACGCCATCTGGCCTCAGCTTAGCTCAGCTCCTACCTCCCTGGTCCCTGACAACGCGCTCTCCACGTGCTCCAGAGACTTACTACAAATTACTGAACGCTATCCGAGCCGCAAATCGCACAAGCGCGGTGGCAAGTTGCTATCTGCGTACATGGATCTTAGTCTGCTGGTCGCGATGTTGCGGAAATGAATGCGGATGCGGAATCCTGACATTGGTGATTCCTTGGATCGCTGACCGTAGCTCGCTCTGCGTTGAGTTCACTGCTGATGCGGCGTTGTAATTGAACCGGAAAATTATATATTTCAAGCTATTTTTACGCCAAGTTTAATAGCAGACGTGGACAGCAGCAGCAGCAGCAACAGCAACAGCAACATTAAACAGTTTGTGGTCAGCAATGAAATAATTTATTGTTGCCTACTTTCAGCGTTGCCGCTGGCAGCTGCCCCAGCACGTAGCACGCAGAGCGTTGCGCGTTCCCAGTCTCGAATCAAGTGGCAGAGATAAGCGAAAGATATGGCGCAAGGTATGCTTTATAATTGCACACAAATATACGAGCCATTTATAAGCCAGAACATTTTACACAATGAAAAGGATTACAGAACCGCATTGTAGCCAGACCTCAGTTTAATATGGCACACATTCGATTTACTCGAATCTAACGAGCTGCAAGTGAACAATTGTTGTCAACATAACCAGCGGAAAATTGACCCGCAAAGAGGTAAAGATCTGGCCCATTTAATCATTCCGGCAGTTGGAGCAGTTAAGGCGGGCTAGATAAATACAAGAAGAATTTTACACAAGTGCAGAAAATTGTCCGCTTAACTGCGCGTGTGAACTGAGAGCAAATAAGGCTCTTGACTTAACTAGTATAAGTTCGATTAAGTGGGTTATATTTGGTTTGTTATTGAAATAATATAAATGAATTATTTCTTTTTACGTTTGCATTTATTGGTTGCATTGATATCTTAATGGCAACTCAAATAGTTTAAATATGCTTGCTATTCCCCAGTGCCAAAAAAGTTAAGAATTTTGTCTAAAACGCATGTATTGCTCAACAGTCGTTTGTATAATGTTCAGAATGATTTTTGTAAATCTAACTGTTTTCCCTGTTCAGGGAACAAAATAATTTCGTTATCTGCTAGAAAAATTCCATTCTGTTGTATTTTATTGCAACTATTTAGGGCAACAACTTTAGTCTACCATAAAATGTTGTTAAAATACACAACTTTTTTGAATTACTAATTAACTTTTCAACAGCATATTTTGTTTTAGCTAGCTCTTCTTGTTTATTAATCTATTGTTTCAATTATAATTTAAAGCTTTGGCAAAAAGTTCGTGTGGCACTCGCGGCAAAAGTTTAATTTGGAAATCGAAATCAAAATCAAATTTGAAAACGCTACGGCTAAAAGGTGCTTTGTATTTTGCACTGTGCTCCCAATTCGCTTCAAGTGGACGCCGAAAAGTTTACCTGGCTGCTGCTGCCATTAGGTTTTAAATAAATTCGGAATATTAATTGAGCCCGTTTGGAACGTTTTTAAAGCCAAGCACACTGAGTAGTCAAATTTTGCCAGTTGCCAGTTGCCGGTTTCAGCCAGTTTTTTTGGCCCGTTGTCAGCTGCGATCTGCGCTTCAGTCGACCGATTTGCAGTAAATAACTTTCGCCTGGTCAGCCATTTGTATTCTTGTTGCTTTTGCCGTTGTGGCAATTGTTGTTGTTGTTGGCAAATGGCAGCTGCTCTGGCCCATAAGCCTGGCTGTTGATGTGTGCGGCTGACCGCAGAATGCGTCCAAAATTGTTGTTATTGCTGTTGTTGTTCTGTAGGATACTTTCAGTAGCGCTGCATTTCGCGTATAAATATCAAAAACAAAAAAGAGTCGTAGGGCAACAACTGTAACTAATATATCAAAGCAAAGAAGCACAAAAATCATAATAGGTAGAGTGAAATACCTAAAAAAAAAAAATATATATACAATGTGTGTCTTTGTATGTGTGTGTGTGTGTGTGCATATGGCATATAACAAAACCTATTAATCATGTCTCACGATACGAGTAGCAGGTAGCATTTGCTTTGAGGTTGCTTTAAATAATAGGTATTATAGTCAAATCATATACTTAGCAAACACAATGTGAAACTATTGTATATATTATATCCCACTTATAACCTTTTTTAAGGGGTATTGAAATATAAACGCAGCATGCGCAGCATTGAATTCTGATATTTACTAGCCTTATGGCTTACGGGCTCATTTTTTTATCGGACTCGAAGCGAACACTATATATTTTGAATTTTTAGTTGAATTTTAAAATTATAGACGTGACCAAATTAAAAATGGAATTTTCTCTCGAAGAAATTGACGAATTTAAACGCGTTTTCGACATATTAGCTCCTGAGGGCTCGGTTGGCATCACCATTAAGGATCTGGATACAGCGATGCGCGCCTTGGGCAAGAGTGCGACCGAAAAGGAGTTGCAGTCGATGATCAATGAGGTGGACTCGGAGGGCAATGGGTTTATTGACTTTCCGCAGTTCATGAATGCGATGATCTTGCGAATGAACGGTGATCCGGAGGAGGAGGAATTGCGCGAAGCATTTCGCGTCTTCGACAAGGAAAACAGCGGCTTTATTGGAATCCGTCATCTGCTCGTCGTGATGATGGATCTGGACGCAAATATTGGCGAAGACGATGCCGAGGAAATGATAAGCAACCACGACACTGATGGCGACGGCAAGCTGAGCTACGAAGAGTTTGTCCAGATGATGACCACTAAATAGACATTGAAATATTTTATCAAATTAAACTGTATATTTTAGATAATGACTTCGGCTCGACTAAAATGTACCTTGTTTTTTATTTCATTGGGAGATTAAGCTTCATAATATTGTCTACTAATTTACTATAGCCCAAAAGTTGAACACATTAAACATTGAAAATGTGTGGACACAGGTCTAATAGTTTTGGCCAAATGGGGTTTACAAATAAAAAAACAGACATTAACAATTTACTCTTTTATATATTTATTTGACATTAATTTATATTAAAGCTGACAGAAGTTAGCGTTACAAAATTGTTGCAAATATTTGCGAATTTCTCACAGTTGTAATTATTTAAGTTAATCAAATAAAAACCGCGATTCGGACCTCAATAAACTCAGCTATAAAAATCGTTTGTGGTCATTTTGCCTTTGCAATGCCAAAAATGATAACAATAGCAGACTAGTATATACTTTGTCCATAACTCTAGATAGCGCAGGGGATGTCGACAGTTTCACTATTTATTTTTTTTAGCTTTGTACATTATAATAATAAGTATTGTTGATTAACCATTCTGTTGAGATTACAAAAAAAAAAAAAAACAAAGAAATATATTTGAAAATAAAAAAATTAAATCTTACAGAGTTGTTTAAGAAAAAGATACACGTTTACATATGTATTTGTTTTCTTCTATACTTCCATAAAATGGTAAATTTATTCTTCAATTTTCGACGAATTCAAACTGCATCATATATTCATATAAACCTAATTAAAACACTTAAAATTTGTATAAAAACAGTAATCGAATTATGCACAAAACCAAGTTGTAAAAAATATTCAATGATATTTTTACCGCAAATTTACATACATCGACTTTGGGAGAGTTATTCGAGTTGTAAAATTAATGCGATTTACATTTGTAATTATGTGTACATATTTTAATTTGCATAATTTACTAACTGATGTCAGATCTGAAATTACATTATGGAAGAGCAACAGCCGCGATGATTGCGAACAGAAGAGGTAAAAATAATCCAAATGCAACTTTTGTACTACACTTGCCGGTTGCATTTTGTAAATTTGTTTGGAAATTAATTTTCAATAGTTCACGTTGCGATTCGTTTTCGCTTTGATTTTCCATTGCCCAACCTACCAGCCGCCGCCGGTGGCCAGATTGAAAAAGTTGTCCAACAAAGAACTGTGAACACTCTGTGGGTGGGCTGCATTCCACAGCGGGTGTTCTCGGAGGGTAATGAAGCATGCGGCCAATTGAAATGTTTATCCAAATACGCAAATCCAATCGCCAGAGAGGCATTTGCATACAGACTGCACAGACTGAAAGCAACACAAACAGTGCTCGAACGGGAGACACGAGTGGGCCCGGATGGGGCACCGAGCTAGCCATTTAATATAAGTATTTTCTTTTGCGTGCTGTGCTAGATGCTTTCTTGGAGCAGTTTGACTGCAGGCCATGGTCTCGGCTTGGAGCAGTTAACAATTGTCCATTGCGCAGGGAGCACAAAATTTACATGCTCGAAGGTTGTATTTGCTCCATAAAACAGCAATAAAGAGCCAGCGTTGAACGTTGTGTCCTTTGTGTTGCTGTTAGGCTAAAAAATATTTGCACAGGATGCGAAGGAAATCATCTTGGACGGAATATTATAGAGGGCATATCATCATAAGCAATTGAACGGATGATCGAATTATGCAGACAGAACCTTAAGGCATTGTATGACTTACAATTGTCCCTCTATCTATTTATCTCAATATATATATTTTATATATATTTTATTTCATTTTTGTGTCCATGTCTGCCTCGTGTCTCCGGCTTTCCCCAGGCCGTCTGTGTGACAAATTAGCCACTTTGGTTATAATTCAGCGACTGCTTGCCGCAGCCTGATGGCGACAACAAGAAATTACCGCAATTTGTGAGAGCGTCGAGTGATTGGTGGGCGCCAGGCTGACAAGGACGTGCAGCAGGACTCAGGACGCTGCCCGGCCAGCTGTTGACGCTGTGCACCTACCACACAACTGAATGAAGATGTTTACGAGACGCAACGCGCAGTGCGCTGCGGACGGGGGCTGCAGGCGCGACAGTTATAAATAGTCAAGTAAAATGGTTGACGTGACATCGGAGAGTGCACGGGGCCAGGACGAAAACCGGGTAGAGAATACGCTACCTTGGCCTGTCTGCTCCTTGTTTCTGTTTGGCTGCTGCCTTCCCATTTTTTTCGCCTGCTATAGCTCCGCGTGCCACACAAAACTTGTAGTTTATTCAAAGTTGCCTGCCGCTCTTAGTTGCTTGGGCACTGAATAGCGGAAGGGGGCGGGCTGCGGAGGAAGACAGCAAGCAACATTTCTCCCGTTCGCCATGTTTGTTGCCTTTTGTTGACAGGGCCGCAGCATCATTATGGCTAATAAACATTGCCATTTGCGGCTGCTTAGGAAAAAATTGCCACAGAAGTGGGTCAACTTAACATCAACTCTCAAAGAGGCTTCAGTTAGTTTAAAGAGCTATTGAAAGCCCGATCTAAGTTACGAATGCAATAAAATAATAATAGAAATGGCATAAGAATGATAAAATTAATAAAAGGTTGGTTCTTTACAGTTTGACAAAGGCTGTTGAGCACAGGAATTACAAAGAATGTTCCCTTCAACCCACTTAATACTTTTTTAGTTGCCACCAGTTAATTTTACAAACTGTTCATAAGGATTTTAATACTTAATGTGGTATCTCCACTATTTGTTCACATTTCGGAATGTATATTATGTGGTTTCTACTTTCCTAGGTTGTCTGTTCAATTGTCACCATTGATGCCCGATATATAAAGTTTTTTTAGTAATTAAAGTAGGTTAAATAATTATCTCAACTTTTTGCCTGATAGGGTCCCCCAATTTGCACTTGCAGATCGATAGATGTGCGTTGTAGATGTATTACATAATTTTTTGACACATGATGCAACAAATACATTCTTTATATCGGGACGTCTTCTGTCTGCATAACAGGTGTATTTATTTTTATTATTATAAACAGGCGTATGCTTTAGCAATTTAAGTTGTTTCTTTTCATTAGCGTTAATATATATCAAATAACAATCAAGCAACAATGCAAATGTGTGTAGATCATTAAACATTTCAGGCAGTTTTTTTAAACTCTCTGTGCTTGGGAGATGCACTGGGTCCACCCTCAGTGGTTATATATTCATTGAATTCATTGAATTGGCAAATGTCAGACATTGTAAACAAAATCCACACGTTGCATAAATGTTTAAGTAACGGCTGCCAATCCTGACCAGCTATAAAAACCATGCAGGCAAACAGAAATACCGCGCATGCCGTGTATTTGCCAAAGGCAACCAGACAAAGACAACAATAAGAGAACAACAGAATAACAAAATATTTGCAAAAATTATTGCTGCATTTTATTTGTCATTTAAACAAATAAATTCCAATTATTTATTCGACCCCATCCTGCTCCGCCTTCACTTCGTGCCTGGCTTATAATTTATATGGACGATTTAATCAGAACCAGGACATGCCACTAAAAAAAAGGATCAGGGTGAGCACACAAAATGTAATTAGGCTTAAGCCAGGATTAGTTGCAAATTCAGTTATTCGACCGCCGGCCAACTTGTTGAGCGTATTTTAATTGTAGCTCGCTTTTTGGATTATGTTATCACATTTGTTGTTCTTTATGGTTGTTGTTTTTGCTGCTTCCGCCACTGGCATATTAAATTATCTATGGAATTTGTATGCATATTTAAAAATAATAACGTATACAGCACTTCCCGGTCAGAATCTAATAAACTATATTTAAAGTATTTAAAAAATATATGTATATATAAATAAAACTTCAAAATCACCTCGTTTTTAAACTTGTGCACAAAGTGAAACTCGTATATTGAAATTGTGTAATATCCTTCATAATGTCCGTATGTCTGACAGTCCGAATAAAGACAACTATTTGGGGCGCTTAAATTTTGGAATACATACTTGCAGAGTTTTCTTTTAAGGTTTTCGTGGAATTGACAACTGGGAGACTGTCAACTCTATAATATAATATAAAATCCAAAATCAAACAATTTCAAAAAGACTGCTTGTAGATGACCTCCCCTAAAGATCCAGCCGAAAAATGTATAACTACCACTCCCGCCCCAAAAATCTGTTACTCGTTATTGTTTGACACATTAAATTCCACACAATTGTTGTCACTCCGATCTTTTCAAGTTTCTTTTTAAGCGTAAACGTTGCTTTCTCAATAAAAGAAAACTTGTTTGACATATAAAAACAGAATTAAAGGGAAATTATATTCGAATTGAAATACGTCTGAGGATGAATTTAAAGATGCTGCGACTTGAGCTGTTTCATTGCTTACAAGAAATTTAATTACACTCGAGTAGTGCAAGAGCTGCTTTTATTCTCACTCTTCACCTCTCCCTGCCTTGCTGGATTACCCGGCGTTGCCCGGACAATGAGTCCTTAAATTTAAAATAATTTTCAAAAATTGTTAAACCGCACATTCGTTTTTTTATGTTAATAATTTAAAATTTCACGCCGATTTAGTATACATATATCAACAAACCAATTTCATCGAGGGGCAATTTCCATAGAAATTGGTGTAATCATATGATATGTTGATATGTTTATTTATCCAAATAGGGATTGATAAAATGAACTATGTTATTAGGGCACAGTAGACTTTACAACTAAGCCCTGCGCACTCTATATTTACCCACATGCTGATAAAGCAAGTTGTTATTTGTAGTTGTTGTTGCTTGATTTGTTGCCACTGGCAAATTTCCACTGCAAACATGAAAAGCGGTTGGAAAAACGCCCGCGAGCTGCCACCATAGCAAACAGCAACAATTTCTGCCTGCTGTCTGCACCTCGCTCTCCCTGACGTGGCCCGGGATATATCTGACTGACTTGCTGCGTTAATAGAATTGTGATAAACGCATCCTTTTGTATCGATGCGCGGGCATTTTAGCCGCTTTTGGCTTACGTTGGATTTGCGATTGGATGGAGCGCGGCAATAGGGAATCTGTGTGATAGCTCTGGCAGCTGCCTGAAGCAACCAGACGCGCTTCGTTGGGCGCTCAACAAACAAATTTAATTAAATTGAGTACAGCAATTTGCTTTGTGAGCTCCGCCCAGAAGACCCAGTTAAGAGCTGAGCTCGCATTTAGCCAAAAGTGTTGGGAATTTCTTTTTAAAAGGATAGGGTTTTGTATTTTCGCAACTTTATTATGCGCTCCATAAAGCAGGCACATGTGTGCGCTTGGGATGCTGGTACTTGTGTTTGCATTGGATTCCTCACTTTTCATAATTAATTAGAAGCGAAACTCTTTGCCCACTGCTCTAACGGTCCGTTTCAGCTCCGTTTGCCGCTGCCATACGTGCCGTGCTCGCGTACTTCATAATTCTGCCTATGCATTCAAATTTAATTTGCTTGTGCTAAGAAACTTTTTGAGTGTGGTGGAAGTGCTGCCACGCCCTCTTGCTTTCACATTGTGCATAATGCAATATGCCAAAAACATCAACTTAAGACGGCTTCGCCTCGCCTTCCTTTGCTTTATTTGCAAACAATTTTCTAGAGTTCTACATTTGTAGCATGACAAGCTGTCTGGCAATAGGGTGAGGAGACAGGGGAAATACTTTCTCCTCTTACTTGGCGTTAGAATCTCTGGGTTGGCCATAGTGGGCACTAAATCTAGGTGATATATTAGCTGGTAATACATCAGACAGGGCCAAGCAAAAGCATATTATGCAACGTTTTGCGTGCTTGTGGGGTGTGAGTTACGGGCGGACACTGACCCAAAAATGATTTCTCACTTTTGGCTCGGCTCGTTTACTTTGGGCAAAGTTTTGGCACCTTCGTCAACCTAATGCGAATTAATGTCAAACCGTTGGAGTCGAACACATTTCGTCTTTGTTGCTCATTTATTTTTCAGGGGTAACGCTTTAAATTTTGAGACTGGTTGAAAGGAATTAGTGGGAGCAGAGCTATTGTGATTTTGTTTGTTTAGGCCCAGTGTGCAGGTATTGGAGGTGTTGATTGGCATTGATTAGCAAACAATCGGATATATAATAAACTCTTTACTCAATTACTACCCAGAAATTGACACAACTTAAACGTGAAGCAACAATGTCTCATGCAAATATATAGCCAAAAGAAATGTTATTTTATATATTTCAGTCGAAATTTGACTAGTTTTGCCATTGAAGTAACTAAAGAAAAATTAAATTTGAAAAAGTTATAATTTTATTTGAGGTAATTTTACCGATTACGTATTATAGATAAAGAGATATTTATATAAATAAACAGCTAACTAACTATTAGTTTACTAACAATTATGTTCAATTTTGACAATTTGAAAAATGATGTAAGAAAGCTCAAGTAAAGGTTATTTTATAATGTTTCGTGCTATCAAAAAAATATGTGCTATTTGAATTCGACAACTGATTAGCCAGGCCAAGAGCAACAGTTGTTCTATGTGATGATGTTGCTTGTTGTTTCGTTTATTAGACAACATTTCAGTGCTTAATGCAATTGTCATGCACTCTGCTGATGCTGGCTGAACCTTGGATCCACGACCTTGTCCTGCCACAGCAGCCATGAGCGCATCCTTTGCCGCTCACAGCAGAATATTCCATATCCTTGGTGTGTGTGTGTGCTGAGCTTTGGCTTTTGCCATCTGTACTGAGTCTCGTCCCACCTCCTCATCCTTCTCATCCTCGTTGGCCTCGTCAATCGTCAAGTAATTGCATTTACCAAGCACGTATGTTGACGATAGTTAATTTTGTAAGTGTATCTTGATATCGATTGCAGTCGTGTGTGGCAGGCAGCAGCAGCCAACAACCGGCTGCCGGCAACCGACAACCGACAACCGTTGCAACCGATGCAACCGAAGCCAAGGCTGAACTTGCGGCAGGCAGCACGCGGCAGATGCGAGAGACGATTCGGAAATCCGCAGGCAAACGCAATGAGGCAAAAATGCAATTGGCAAGCAACGACAACAGCAACAAAAACACTGCAGCAACAACCAAAACTACAAAGAAGTAACTGTTTAAGTTAAGGCTCGACTTGCAGCTACCGTAGACAAAAGTCCAAATACTGGTAAGATAAATATTATACAAAAAATTATTAAAGAGAACCTATATAGTAAATTCATTTTAGGAAAATTGAGGTTCGGTAAATATCGATTTAAAACAAATTGAATATATATATCATATTTTTATGAGGTCATTTTTTTTTTAAGTTTCCGTTACGTTTATAGACCTAAAACATAACCTAACAATACTTTTGTTTACCGATAGTAAAAACGAACCATTTTTTGAAATCCAATGTACTCGGTATTCGCTTTTGAAAAAGGGTATATAAGAAATTCCGCAAAATGAAAAGCTTGCGCGATACTTGAATTTTCGAGGGAATTGCTAGAAATGTGTTTGGGCAACAGCCTTGGAGCAATTATGTTTATTTTTTCTGTCTTAGGATTGCAGCAAAGCTACTGCTGCTAATTGGACGACAGTTTGGGCATGCCGATTACCTAAGGACTTGTTTAATTGCCGTTAGTTCAAAACCATCAAGCATTTTGAGCAGAAAATATAAGTAGAGTGGAGAAATAATCAGACAGGATGCTCTTGCGGCGCAGGCATATCCGCTGCATGTAATGGATTTTTAAAAACCAATTTCCGTTCTTCAAGACAAAAACATGGAAAACTAATAACCCATTGCTGGCGTTTGGGATCGACAGAAATAGCAACAGCAACAGCAGCGGCAGCAACAGCAACAGCAGTCGTGAAAAACTCGGAAAAGTGCCAAGGAAATTGTTTTCAATTTCAAAGAATGTTCAGAAAAGGAGAAAAAGTCAAGCAGGGCGATTAAAATTCGCTTTCACAATATTTATATAGAAACAAATTAAATTTTCGTTGCTCCGAAAAGTTTTCGGCGATGCCGACGAAGGCGCCGAAACAATTTCATTTTGCAAAAACAAAGCGGCAAAAAGCAACGGCGAAAATAAAAAAATAAAAATTACTAAATAAAAACAAAAACAAAAAAAAGAAAATAAAAATAGATGAAAAAATAAGCTGCACTTAAAAATTGTTTACGAGACTCGCCGTGCCACACCGCGCGCCATCTCGTCTCGTCCACCGGGATTTCTCTGTGGCCATAAAGCGACTCCGCCGCCAAGTCAAGTCGTCCTAAGAAAAATAAGAAGATGAACAAGGAGCACAGCAACAGTAACATCAGCTCAACTCAAGCCATTGACTGACGACTGACTTGTGCAAAACTTCCTAACGTGTTGTTGTGTGGTGCTTGTTGTTTTTGTAGGTGTTGTTGCGGCGAATTGAAAAAGTTTAGACTCGCCTCGAGAAAAAACTTTATGAGCGACCCGTGCGCACTTTCCGACAGCCTTTTTACGGCCTTTTTAATAGCTGACTCGCAGCCAAAAACTTTGCCAGCGGTCAGAAACAGTGGCAGCTTTAATGTATCCACAGTTGCAGCCGGAACAACCGGCAGCACCAGCAGGTGAGCCACTGAAAAAAATCAGGGCTGCAAAAAGATTTTGCGCTTCAAAGCGAGAGTTAACTAATTTTCAAGAAAAAGCTAATTTTTTGCACTCATATTATAATGTAAAATAACAATAATTCTTATTAATAATAATATAATAATAAGGCTCATTAATATTTTTTTTTTGCCGGATTGTTTCAAAGTTAACAATTATTTACAACTCAAATAAATTAATAAGCTGACTGACTGATTTCTATGAAATTTTCTGGTGATCATGAAAGCTCAAGCTCGCTTGGTTAAAGCGAAATGCCTTTGAAACATGTTCCCAACCGTGAATATTGCGGAAACCGCAACAGTTAAGAGCAGGCAGCACTTAGCCGCGGACGTGTATGTGAAACCCCTAAATTAAACTTTGAGGCTGGTGGCCAAATGTCAAACAGGACAAGTGGCCCGCGCAGCCAGCGAGTAAAACGTGGAATGAAATAACACACACAAAAAAAAAAAAACAGAAAAATATAAAACAGGAAAAGAAAAACGCATTGCCAAAGGGGATAGACGGGAACAGCTTTGGGGGATGGCTGGTGAAAGGCCAAACGTGGCAGCCGCAACAAACAGCAAAAGGATGAGCCACGCCGGCCAAAGCCAATGAGCGTTAAAAAACGCGCAGAAAGACACGGAAACAAAAACAAAAAGAAAATGCAAGACCCACAAAGCAGGGCCACGGATAGTAACAGATGAAGGAGCTGATGCAGATGTGGAAGAATCTGAACCAGCGAGAGGGCAAACTTCAATTTGGGTTTGCGCCATTGCGATTCAAATCGCAGCAGCCAGCAGTTGACACCGACATGGACAAGGACATGGACGGAGATGCAGACATCCACGCGGACGTGGATATGGGACGCATGGGACGCTGCCATCGATGCCATCAATTGCGCGGCTTTAGCCCACACCCTCACTGGGGATTGGCGTAGCTTCTCCAGTTGCTGTTGCGGTGTGGCTTCGGCCCAAATGTCCCAGGCGCATTTCAGCTTATGCTTCGACGCCTTTGCAATCGCGTTTGGCATTTGGCATTAATGGCGCGGGTGTACAGCGACCAATCGACCATAAAGACAGAGAAAGGGAGAGAGAGAGAGAGGGAGACCAATAGATCAGATGAGACAAAGCAACAACCACAGCTCCATAGCATTACATATCTACAAGTACTTTGAAAATATTCATTAGCCCAGTTGGCGGCGGAAGCAGGCATGTAGGCGGGAATCGCATCGGTATATATATTATATATACGTATATGCAGCATGGCAGAAAGTTTTGTTCATGGCAGCTTAGAGAGTTTTTGCACAGATTTTTGTCTGGCCATAAATTGCCGGTTGGCATTTCGGGTGTTCTGGCCAAGTTTTCAACACGCACTGCACTCGCGCATAACTTTTCTTCTGTGTGTGCTGCGACTATTTGGAACAATTTTAATTAAAACGCTAGACAATTACACACAAAAGGAAACATCGAGGCAGCCAGAGCAAGTGAGAAAGCCAGACGAAGAGAGAGGAAGAGGAAGAGAGAGAAGCCGAGAGTGGGTTAGTGGGTGTGCAGATCTATGAAGCACGGCAATTGCAGCTCAAGTGCGTCTGTCGTGTGCTCAAGCAGCGCCAAACGTTTCCCACATGCCACAAATAGAAATTCCAGGAGCACACATGTACCTAAAAATATACACACACACGCACACACATTCAATCTATGAGTGAGACTGGCCAAGATGACGCTCAGCAAACCGGAAGTGAGCACAAAACATGAACTAACGATACACGGTGCAAGCTGTAAATTCAAAGCCATGCACGGCACTCTGAATCTTAACTTAGAACATACTTAAGTTAACAGTTTAACCATTTCTAAGCGTTGTCTAAACAAATATTTGCAACTGTTTAAGGGCAGGACATCGATTTCAATTCAGTTTCTCCTGTAGCTTTATTCTACATTTAAATTTCAAATTCCGCCTTTAAATTTTAAACCGATTGTATTTCTTACAATTAGTATAAAAAACCAAAAAAAATTGATTCTGAAAATGTTAAATTTTTTGTAAAAAATCATACAAAATTTAACAAAAGTTTGGACATGTGAATATCTCGGATCCTTAAAACCGCATAGCTTTGTCAAACCGAACAGATTGGCAAGTTTATCATTTGTCGTATAGATTCATTGCACATTTAAAATTTTTTTCATTTTTGAAAATATAGTTTTTTCTATTTTTTTGGTAAAATTCTAAATCTTCTTCTAAATTTAGAATTTAATTGATTGTGTTGGTCACAATTAGCATAAAAAACACATTTAAAGTGATTCTGAGACAATCAAGTTTTTCGAAAAAAATCATGCCGAATTTGACAACATTTTGCATATATAAAAGTCTCGGATCCATAACTTCTATATTTTAAACTCCCATTACTTTGTCTTTGAAAATGCAATTTCATTTTTGAAAATGCAATTTCTCCCATTTTTTTTTTTCAAAAAAGCATTGATGGTATTCTTCCATGATTTGCCGGATAGATTAATATTCATGCATTATTATTATTATTATCATGATTCCTTACTCACAAATTTTTATTAGTAGTCTTTAGTTCTTGCTTGTTGTTTCCTAAATATCAGTTATAAAATTATTCATTTAAATAATCTTTTATTGCCGATCACACACTTTTCCAGCTCCACTTTATTCTGACTTAACTTTTTGCATTTGGTTTTCATGCATACTGTTCTTAGGGCGTATTGCCATTTTCCATTCCTGCTCAATTTCTTCACATGATTTCCGCGTTTAATCGTATAGTTTATGATTATATATTGCTGTGTATAACGTATTGCGGTCCAATTTATGCTTCCTTTACCAGCGTATTCAGTGGAATCCCACTGTGTGCTCCAAGCTCAAGATGTGAAGCAGTTGGCGAACTCCTCGAGAATGGCAGCCAACAACGAACTCTAAGATCGTTAGCTGACAGCTGTAGGGAACTTATGTCCTTCTATGTGTGCTGTGTGTGTGTGTGTGTGTGTGTTGTATGTAAACGCTTAAAGTTAAGTTTTATTATAATTATAACTATAACATTTATTAACGGCTGATAGTGCGCAGCAGCTGTTGCTACTGTTGTAGTTGTCCTCGTGTTGCCAGGTGCCGTCAAAGTCAACAAAGGCGGGCAGCGCAAAATGAACAAGGGAGTAAACGAGAGAGAAAAAAAAACAAGAGAGAGAATGAGAGAAAACGGCATTCACATAATATATAGTTGCATATTAGCAGGCAACAGCAACAGCGGCAGACCTTCTCGCATGCCACGCCCACAAATCCAGTGCTTACAGTTTTGTAATGTTGCATGTTATGAAGCCATTAGGGCCAACAAAGTTTTTGCTTTAAGAGCGCTCCAATTTTTGCTGTACGAGCGCGAGCATTATAAACAAGTAGCCAGAAAGAGAGGGAATGAGGAAACCCTAGTTGCAGCATCTTTTGGCACTTAGTTGTTGGCGTCTGGCATAAAATAAGGTAAGATTATGTCTTTCCACTGATGTGTAGAAACAACTCTTGGAAACGGGCTGAGCGAGCCAAATGCGCTTAACAGCTGTTGAATACGACGGCAAAATACTCAAGCCATTATCATATGTTAAATGTCCTGCTTCCCAGTAAGGTTAGGTTGAAGAGGTCAACGTTTTATCCATATCCATGTAAAAATCCATACCTTTTTATACCCTGAACCCATTAATAATGGGTAAAAAGGGTACAATGGCCAGACACATAAAGTCTTTCTGTCTGTCCGTAATATAGCTAATATATCATTGATATGTTTATTAACTATTCATATAATGGACAATTACGTCCGAAACGATAATATTTTTTTATATCCCACTGCTGTACAATTATTATATAGCAATACTTTAAACTGTCTTATTGCATTCGCATAATTGAGAATTTTATTAATTATTAATGAATACACAATTGCAGTACAAGAACAACTCAATTTAAAATTAAATTGGCAGTTTAATGCAACCATTAACTAAAGCCCAGTATTAATATTTTATTATAGAAAAAACGTTTATTGGAATTTTACTTAGGTAAAAATCAATTCTAATTCTCTGTAAGACTCCACAAGGTCTTTCTTACGATCTTAAATAATACATAATTCGGAGTTGATTAGAACAAATGATTTGGATTTATCTGATGATATAAAGTGGTTTGTTAAACATTCTTTTTGAAAGATTTCATTGGTTGTTACGCAATTTTCGTTTTCACGCTCCGCTCAGTTCGCACGCAGCTCGCTGCAAATTGAATTTGTCAAGTTGAAGCTTTTGGTAATTTTGTTTTTATTTTCCGTTTGCTATCTTCTTCCTCTTTTTCGGCCAACAGTCGTTTAAACAGATTAAGCCAAATTGAAACCAAGCAAAGCTGCGAGCTGTTACAAATTTTATTCGACACTCTGTTTTTGGCCTCCCCGCCACACAACATCGCTCCACTACACGATTTATCTTTTATTTTTATACCCTGAACCCATTGAAAACGAGTAAAGAGGGTAAGATGGTTTTGTGAAAATGTGTGCAAGTGAGAGCCACAAAATTGTTTCAATAGAGCATTATTAATGCTTGTGCTTTTGTCACATTATAAACATTATAAACAGAATTCGGCTAGCAAATTTCTTAAAATTTATTTTGTAGTTATTGAGATTTTATTAGAATAAAATTTAATTTTTACAGAGTATCTCATAGTCGCTTCCGACTAGAGAAATGCCACTTGTTTTTTTTTTTTTCTTTTTGATGGCCCAGCATAATTTCGACATTTTTACAGCAATTGATCTGGGATTGAATGACATTGCGTTGACTGTGGATTTGTTTGGGGTCTGTGGGCAGGCAAAAGTTTTGTTTTGGTTTCTGCTTCCATTTTTCTGTGTCTATTTTGGTTGCACTTTCTGGTTAAACTGTTAATAAAAGCGAAATGAAAAATGCAAATTGAATGAGCAATCGTTCCCGGCGTCCAATGCCAGACCGAGAGCTGTGACAATGAGAAAATTTCACTTGAAACTCGCACATTTAAAATTCAATGCTATGTTAGAATCAAAAAGAAGTTTGAAAGCAAATTTCATTTGCACAACTACGTAAAATACATATTACAAAAAAGTTTATTTTCATGTTTATTTTTAGCCAGCTGTCTGGCAACTTTTCACACGGTCTTGCAAGCTCACAAAAAGCCTCCGCCCTACACCCCAAACCCTACCCCTCGCTGCTCCCTGTACTACAATTTCAACATAATGGGATTATTGAAATTTTAAGTTGTCTGCACATAATTGTTGGCCATTTACCAGCTAAACAAGAACTCATTCTCTTCCTCTTAGTTGTCGTTTGTGCCGAAAGGCAAGCTGAAACCATATTGTGAGGATATTCTATCCTTTTAATGACACTATCCTCTTAGGAAAATTTAAGCTTTAACAAAACGTACTCAGACGGTAGCCAGAAAATTCAATTTGTTTTACACACTTAATTTGGAAGTGCCCGACTAGGTGTTAATCTGTAACTAGCTTTCCCTAATGAATATATATCGTGTCAAACCGTTAACACCTAAAATCGCAAATCGATAAAGTCCATCATTTTAAAGCTAGAGTCACCAAATTTGATATGTAGAACTTTCCAACTTTGGGTATGGTTTTGAAGTCTATTGTCAATTTTTAACTAATTCCGCACGGTATACCATTCGCAATCGGGAGCACTTATTTTAATGTCCGCCAGACAAATATCTTATTATTAACCTAAATTGGTTGGGGCTACCACGCTCCTAAAGCCTTCGTAGCGAACCATAAACGTTGCAGTCATTAAGCGTACCATTTATGCGGCTGCTCGCCTTCATTGTGTATGCAGGACTCAAACTGGGCCAAAACAATTACCGCATAATAAATCAATTTTGAGTTCTATGAATTTGCAAAGCAATACTCCAACTTCCATACGCCCCTCAGCCCCTGCCTACTGCTTAAGCCAGCCTTCAATCATTCAGGCAGTATTTGATAGAGTTGCTCGCCATCTCCTTTGTTTGTGTGTGCTTGTGTTGTTTTTGCTTTGTATAAATATATATATATACAAATATATATGTTTGTGGTTTAATACAAAGCCTGGGTGGGTAGCAATTTTCAGTTCAAGTATGTAAATTACTGACAGTTGGTAGCCTCAATTTGATTCGCAGCCGCAGAAACGACCAAATAAAATACAAATACGAGCATGTCCCTAAAAGAAGGCAAATAGAAATTGGCACAAAAATAAATATGAGCGCCATTGCATTTTAAATATATAATTGCGATACATTTCCCATTCCAGTCATTCGCAGGGCTAACAGGGGAGCACACATGACAAAGCTAAATTGGTCTATTAACGATTGAATTCTAAATAAAATGA
The DNA here is from genome assembly GCA_004143825.1 of Drosophila micromelanica. Taxonomy (NCBI): domain Eukaryota; kingdom Metazoa; phylum Arthropoda; class Insecta; order Diptera; family Drosophilidae; genus Drosophila; species Drosophila micromelanica. The sequence continues at coordinate 41,459 of SCDY01000777.1, read as the reverse complement.
AACTGGGTTAAATTGGCAAAAAAACCTGACAAAATCGGTGGTAAATTACATATTCTGAATAGTTTATGAGAGAATTTATAACGGAAGTTGCAAGAAAGATTGTCTAACAAAAATAAAAAGCTAAAGTGGAATTTTTATTTATATAAATATAACTAGTCAGAAAAAAATGTTGGCTTAAATTGTTCCTTGTAGGAAATATCTTACCTCAGTTTTTAAAGGAGGTTATCAGTAATCTGTTTGGTTATTCTAGATTAAAAACTGAGTTTATTATTTAAATTATTAATTATAATAACATCAACAGACAAATGAAATCTTTGAAAGATACTAACAGATTAATTGCTGAATTGCTGTTGTAGGCTAGAGGTATTTAAATGTACAAATGCCTTTTAACTCGAAGAAAATCTCCTTAATTTCTGTCAAATCTTGAATGTCTTCCAATTATACAAAATGCATATTTTCATCGTCATAACTCTAATTCATGCATACATTAAACTACAACTGCAGAGGGAAATCCACATATAATTAAGTGCCACATCTTTCCAACTGTCATGCGGATAAAGTTTGCAGATGAGTGGGTGAAGCGAGAGAGGGGCAAGAGGGTCAGAGAGGGCATCACGGAATGCAAAACAATGCAATTTTCAAATAACACGAACGGCAAATAACAATTCAATTCATTTATTTGCCCAGCAATTTGGCAGGCAGGCAACTATATCAAACTAACTGAACGACTCTGAAGCTTGATATTCGCTGCTTTTGTTGTTGTTGTTGTTGTTGTTGTTGCTGATGTTGTTTTTGGCATAATCCGAAACTAACAGACGCGAAATGGATTTGTCGTTTGACAGTTGATGGATGTGATGGATGTAACAAATTGAAAAAGGCTAAAGCACCAAATCGCTTAACTGCAAATTTTGTATTCTATGTATTTCACCACAATGTAGGCTATAAAAATGTCACAAATGCATAAAAATAATCAACGTACACCCTTTTTTACGGCGCTGTGCATAAAACATTAATTGGCATTATAATATTGTAGGCACAGCAATTAATTAATAATGTGGCTTTCGTATGATATTTTCGCACTATTTATTAATTATGCGTTGTCACATTTCTTTTTTTTAGCATGTTCATTTATTTAAACCCTGAATGCACTCCAAACGTATACTACTTTTAATTGTATTAAAGCTTACTTTTTAGTCAAATATTAAATGTTATAATCCATATCAGTGAGTAGCAATTTGACTGTCTCTGAAGTACTAGGCAGTAGGTTACATTCGTTTACAGGGCTGTTCATTGCTCTTATCGTATATCTATTGTGAAGTATGCTTAGGTACAGGGTATTGGCTAATCGTGCACTCTTAACTGTTAACAAAACAATTCTGTTCTGATTCAAAATTGATCTAAGACAGCTTTTCGCAGCTTGTTTTTACTGCTTTGCATTTGGTTTTTGGCTCGGCAGGGTCTTAAGAAAAATTGACTGCACTTAAACACGTAATAAAATGAATGCGCATTTGTCTGCTGCTGTTGTTGCATCTACATTAGCATCTGTCTGATGCACCTTTGTGGCACCATCTGCACGTCTAGCTTTTGCCAAGTTCTGCTCTTCTTTTCTTTCTTTCTCCCCCTCTCTCTCTCTCTCCCTCTGCATCCCCCTTCTCTCTTTTTCTTTCGCCATTTGTCCCTCGCTCGTCGAAGGCTCATCACGTCGTGTTGTCAACTGCATTTCAGGAATCCGCAGCAGCCAAACGTCGACATCGCTTCATTTGATCTGAACGCGTATACCTCATGAATGTTGGTCCCGGGCGAGCGGAGTTTAAAACGCAATTCCCATAAAATTATAAAACTTTTGAAGCTTATGTATGTAACTACAATTTGGGACAAGCTTACTGTTACAATTATATAAGGAAAAACAAGTCGTAATTGTCGCTTAAACATTGTTGTTACAATATATACAAATTGCTTATCTTATTGAAATACTGCTATTAATTATGCTAAGACAGAATTTAATGATAAAAATTTGAATCAGAAACGTTTGACCGAATTTATCCTCCATATAAAAGCATAAGGCCGAGGTGAGAACTCCATATCGCGAACTACCAAGAATTTATTTTGAATTTCCAACTATGCTTTAAGTGTTTTTACTTGCTGTAAAGTTGTAAAGTAAATTGGTGTCAAATTTAGCCAATTTTTGGGGCGTATCGTTAGCAACTCATAAAAATGGAGTGGGATTTGGCCCCATAAAAGCCTGCCTGATATTAAAGAAAGCCGTTGCAGGAGTTGGTCAATGCAGTAACGAAAGAAATTTATGTGGTTTATGCCGCACATTAGCGCATTGTCACCGCACTCGGCACACATTCAATAAATTACACCGAGGCACACACACACACACACACACACACACACACACGGTCCGCACTCGAGTGGAGTTGACTAATGCGCTTAGCGTCTTTGTTGCGACATTTTGCCTAAAGCCGAAGGGGGGCACGCACGGCGGTCCGGCAGGAATATGGCGGCAAAAATCCGCCATAAATAAAGGATAACAATTTGTTAGACTGCAACAAGTGGCAAACTAAATCAACAAAAGTGTGCGAGTAGATTTCGGCCAAGAGCACATCTCGCGCCTTTGCACATTCCCTGCTGTATGTGTGACTACACATGTAATCCGAAGCTGGTAATGGGAATGGGAGTGGGAGTGGGACTGTGGAGATGTGGAGCGTGATGCCATGTGGTGGGCAGCAGCAGGTGAAACTAGTGCTGATAAACAGTTATCTGTGTTTACTTTAACATGCGAGAGCCTCGGCGAGCGTCCTTGAGTAATGAATGCCATATTTTTTGACAGGATTGTGTGCGAAAACTCGAAAGGGTTCAAGTGAAGTAGCCGCAATTCGTTTTAGCGCCCATTTTCCGGCAATGTTGCTCACTTCATATTTTTATTCACCTTCAGCTGTACAATTTTTATATGAAACCAAAAGAAAATACAACAAGAAAACGTAGACCGTGCAATTTGATTTTGGCTACCCTTTGAGTACAATGGAAAAGTGAAAAACGGTTTTGGGTATAAGTACATTTCACTTTGCCCACACAACCGCAACAAGGACAGCAAATCGCATTCCCCCAACCCTCAAGAAGCAGCTGATATTAAGCCTTCAACTAAAAGTGTCCCTTTTTCCATTGCTTTACTTCTGTTCGTAATAACATTAATGCAATTTTACGCATACTTAGGTCCTTTATAATTCCAAAGAGAACACCATAAAATTGAAACACAGCGTGCATCATTGTGTATATAGACATTAACATACTGTTATTCGCTGCTTTTTGTTTGCTTTAATAAAATTATTGTAGAAAATTTAAAAGTTGCGGTGTGTTGTAAAGCTTCGTTCATTTTAATTTGAAGCGCTGCTGCAAAACGTAGTTTTTGTTCTGATGTTTTTACTGCTCTGACTAAACTATAACCTTTAAAGCCTTAAAGAATGATCAAACGTTTCGTTGGCTATGCCTTTTCTTGTTAAGTATCTAAGTAATTTTTTGTTTAATTTCCCTTTTGTCTTTGAATATTTTTTTGATCCGCCAGTTTTTCTTTCTTCAATTAACATTGTCATTTATTCAAGTCAGTTTAGTCAAAATAGAATACTTTTGCATATTTATTAATATACGTAATTGAGATAATTTCAAAGTAGAGATTGGTTGTAAATTCCTAATTGAGAAAGCGAGAAATTTCTCAAAAGATTTCGCATTTTACGGTCAGTCAGTCAGTTTGCTAGGGAATTTCGTCATCGACGTGATGAAAATAGTTATATCCAAATCTTTCTCTTTGGCTTATAATTAAGTGGCAAGTGTTTCCCCCTCGCTGGGGACTAAAAAGCACAAAGACCCATCCAAACAGCAATGCGTTTTCCGCCTATCAGCGATGAGTGCGGGTTCGAATGTGAGTGGGGTACGAAGCTGACTGACTAGCTGTAAGAATTCCTTTGAGTCTGTCACTGCAAAATTCAACGATGCTGCAACTGACATATGCACAGCAGCAAAAGTTTCAGTCATTCGCTTCATTAAGTAATTAACACGCTCATTATAATTTAATTACGTTATTGAAAACACGCTTACATGGCCCTTGAAATGCACATATGTATATATACTTAAGTTTGTAAGTGAAATATGCTCAATTGGCTACAATAAATTATATGGTAATGTAGGGAGCTTAGAATGCATATTACGCCAACTCGAGCTGATTATCTCCTATACGTGCGCTCCCAACTACAACAATTTTATTTATTTTAATCCTTGCTGACAGATATTTTTGTGCGACATAAAAGTGCTCATATTCTTGATAAATTTAAATATTATTATTCTTTGTTTTGACATCCGTAACGATTGTAACCATAAATTTCATTCGCAGCTGACATCATTACCCCACAACTGTGGTGATGCGTATTCTATAATATGGTTCAAATATCCACATTCAAAGAGTTGTAGCAATTATTTCATTACACCAGAGTCTATTTAGATTGGAGCAAAACAAAATAGTATAATAAATTATTTGAGCACGGTAAAAATCCATGACGCCTGTTGCGAATAAATTGTACGCTAACAATTTCAACTAGTGCACATATTTTATATTTATGGATCTCTAACCGCTCATTCAAGGTTCAATGGAGAGTCAATATTGAATAAAGCTTTTACAATTGTTTTGCTAATCACGATGTTTATCTATCGATAACCGAAAGTTATAGTTTGAATCGACTGCCGTCGACATCGATCTATAAGATTTAAGATCTTGAAATTACTTTATCATACGCAAAGTATGAATAGTATGCTCGCCTTTCTTCAAATGTGTAGATAGATAATATATAATATGAAAGATAAAAACTAGCAGGCATGATAAATGTAATTCGATGTTAGTGACTCTTAAAAATATAGTGTTTTATATAATATAGCATTTCATCTCATTTGAATCTGAATTCTTTCTGTTACACGTTTTCTGCCATTACAAACTGAAGAGCTGATCAAAGTCAAATCAACAATACCAATTTCCCATTACATTGAAATTTTAGGCAAGGCTCCTCTTTTTTACTTGCATCAGCGCTTTCCCGTGTCATTTTCACCCGGATACTGTTCAGGGTCGGAGCATGCCAATGTCAATCACAAATCAGTCAATGCGCCAACAACGACGTCGAGGCCAACTCGTTTGCATACAAATTACAGATGCAAGTCACATTTGATTGAAAACAATTTGAAATGATATCCCCCCCCAACTAAAAAGTTCTCTGTCTACTTCTCGTTATCGTCTTGGCTACGGCTGGCAACAGACACGTGGCATGCCTCACTCGAAGCTGTTGCCGCCAAGTGGCTCTGCTTTTATTTTGCCGCTGCTCTGCATTTACCTTCACAAAAGGTCCAAATCATGTGCACACTTTATTGCTTTTACGTGCAAATTGTTTGTATTGGCCCATAAAAGATATAAACCAAATTGCTTCACTCCAATCCCCCACAATCCCGAATTCCCAACACATAGTCCCTGCCAAGAGTTTCATTTCATTTTCAGCTAAAAGCGAACGCATTTCGTTTTTGTGTGCATTGAAATGCAGCTCAGTCGGCTCCCATTTTAACATGCCTGTCCAGAGTAGAGTGCACCTAATCAAAGGTTGACGAACAACTGAATACGCTTCTGCTTAATCTCTCCCCATTCCAATTCCATTCTATCTATCTATCCATTCTATCAATCGTTTATTGTGCGTTCTGGCAATATGCTAATAATTACCAATATGAGGCGTCAAATGCCCACACACACACGCACACACACTCACACACACTCGTTAGGTGTTGAGGAAAATTTGTGTCGTTTGCACTGTTTGCCAATATGTTGCCGGACAGGTAAATTGCTGTTGTTGTCCCTGTTTGTTGCTATTGCTGTTGCTGTAAGCGCACTAATTGTTGTCGTCTTTGTTGTTGCTGTTGTTGTTATTGGCTGGACGCCGTGGATTGTGAGCTTGCAAATAAGCCTTAATTATTGCTATTGCAGCCATAAAGCCACCACACAATAAACATGCAAATGCAGTGGGCGTGGCATATGCCAGCCGGATGTGCGATAAGCCAATTTGTGAGTTTTCAACTGTGGCAAGTGCCACAACAGCAACAGCAGTCGCAACGGCAGGGTTCCTTAGCTAAAGCTAAGCAGCGCCTTAGGTGAATATAAGATTATGTTACATAACTCGAACTTGGCCAGAAACAGCTGAGTTTTATTTGAAAATCGAAAGGATAGGTCACGTAGCATTTTGAGAGCATGCTTCATTAATAAAGCAATTAGTCCTTGGATTTTTTTAAATAGCTGCGTAGCTTTTATATTAAATTACTTTGTAAATGGTTGAATTTTAAATTTCCAAATTAAAAATTTTTTAATAACGATAAAATTGTTATTAACTTTTTTTTAATCAATTTTTGGACTATTTTTAATTCCTATATGACTTCTATGACGGTGCAGAAAAATCAGTACGTAAATGGCATCCATCAAAAGTAAGCATAAATTCTATATGTATTCTCGACCAGGAGCACGACCAATTATTTGTCATCCATCTGTTTATTTGGGTACTTAGCTCGGAGTTTTCAAGCAAACAAATTTTTTTTACATATAAACTGCGAAAGTTAAATGACCTAAAAATTCACGAGTATTTTCTAGTAGCACAATAAAAGGATTTCAAGGATTGACTTTTAACGATCTCACTGAAACGTGACAAGATATCGAAAAATAAGTTATCTAAACTCGAAAAGTGTATTTTTTAATACATGAATACATTTTGAATTAGATCTTCTGTCTAAACATATACATACATATATTTCTGAAGTAGCTAAGTGATAAACTGTTTTCAATTTCCAGTTAACTAAATAATTTCCTTATAAATTATAGTTAACTAGGTAAATATTTAAGTTTAATGTGGGGCAAAAGTAATGTTAATTTACATGAACCCAAACATAAACCCACGCTGTTATAATTAGAACGTACCACGCATGCTGAGGTCGAAGCCAGTGCACCAGAGCACACCACACACACACCACACACAGTGCACACATAAACGCTCATCAAATCCACTTAAACCGGTAATGAGCGGCGCTGCTACAGATCTGCCACCTCCCAATTGGTTTTATTTGCCATCGACTAACAGCAACAGCCAACACGCATACGACGCGTTGCACCGATGCATAGCTGACTGAGGCACCCTCGACGTGGGCGCTACATCAGTGTGCAAGTGCGTTGCCTGGTGTGGCATTTAAGTGCCATTTGGCCTAGCCAAAGGTGCAATGCAGAGAAGCCAGGAACAGAACGATGATAGCCAGGTGCTGCTGGGGTGAGGTGACTGACGATTTAGCTGGGTTTTGGCCAGTTCATGCTGGCTCTCGGTTCATGTGATTTTTGCTCTGATTTGCGTTTAATTGAATTTTGCGTTTGACACATCTGCTGTTTGGCCTCCTGAAGCCGGCCAACTTGCACTTGGCTCGGCAATTTGCGGATCTAATTTAATTGCGTTGAAAAAGAGCGCCATCCAAAACATGTTGAACCCACTTAAATTGATTACGGAGTGGCACTAAGCGGACGGACAACTCTGGGGAAAATAAATCAAGACGCCTGTTCAGTGACTGTTCTTAAAGGCTGGCCAATGAACCGCAATAAAAAAATAAAAATAAAAAAAGAAAAACAAGCCAAGGCCTGGTCTGTGTATCTGCTCAAGCCTAGTCTGTAACCATTAATGATGTGGCCCACAAACCTCGATACGGCCGCCAGTACGTGCTTCAATTCCACAGCCACAATTTCCAGCTCCGCCAGTTGTTGCAGCCGTGAAGCCGGCCTGGGCCTACGCCCACGCCTGCCACCCAGCACAGAGAACAGTAGAAGAAATGCGCGAAGCGGAAACAACTTAATGACGCACGGCGCTAATGGTTCACTTAAGCACCCACATAACTTACCCGCGCGCTCCCCAAAACGGAGCAACAGAAAAAACACACGTAATGTTTGTACTATTTGGCGCGCCGAAATGTAAATACTCTTACAAGTGAGTTATAAAATTTATATATAAAAGGGTTACTATTATTGCTATAAGGGATATCCAAAAAGAATACTACTTTGAAAATAGATCTAATCCTCAGCATTCCAAATATTAATATCCTTTTATTGAATATCAATTATTATATATTAACAAATATATCTTATACTTCAATTTCAATATTGTCTGTATTAAAGCGCTTATCTCGGAGTCTTCGACAGTTTCCCGTTCTGCCCCGAAAATCGAAATCCAATACCACATTTTGAGTTTAAACATGCAGAGAATGTATGCAAAGAAGTCCAAAATGGAATCGCATAGTTAGGCTCTTTCTTATTGTTTTTTTTCCTATTACATTTTAGAGGACGCCTGGCTTGTGGGTGTCACTGTGTTGTCGTTTTGTCCGCCAAAATCGGCAAACGATGCCACCCCCCACACTTCATCTCCCCGCAGTACAGTTTCACCCATTGCTTTTATGCGTACTCTGGCGCTTGGCCTGCGCCGGCGGCAGCTTTCCTCTGCCCATCTCCGCCAACTTTCGCTCAGTAATAATTTCTCGCTAATGGTGTCCTAAATTGTCAAGAAATATGGAACCATTTGAATTTGGCGCCTCCCCCCACCAGACACCCCTTCAGCATGAGTGTCTGGGTGTGGCAGCCGGAATGTGCTCATAAAGAGAGTAAGTAAATATGTATATTTAAAATTATTATTTATCATATATTATTTACATATATTTATATATTTATATGTATGTGAATACGGCTTTTAGTTCGTGTGTGTTCTTGACTTTCTGTTAGCCTGCCCGCTAGAAATGTCTTTATTTTCGCAGTGGGCGTGACTCTAGGAAGGGCGTTCATGAAGTTTGCTTTTGACAACCCAAAGTGCAATATGAAGGCTACACAACTTCTAAATATGGTCTTTTTTAGTAAAAGCTGAAAAATCTAAAGTTAGATTTAAGGTAGCAATTTTAATGATGACATGGGAAATATTTTATTTTATATTTTGTGTATTATTTTTAATATTATTGATCGCAATTCACTATAATTTACTCAGCGACACTGCTTCTTTTTCACATTATCTGCCTCACTTTGGAATATGCCTATGCCTATATCTCGACTATACTTTTATGCTGACTAAGAATATATATATTACATACATTTTCACATTTGCTTTTTACCTGTTTTTAAAAAAAATCGCCTATTACATTTTTTAGCGAATAAAATGTCTTATTAAAGCAGATCCAAAGGACACTTGTTGCACTTTCGGCTTAAAGTTAATGGACAATTGCCTAACCATCCATTTAACTCCCTCGCTTGAAAAAGACGTAATCCTGCTATGTCACGAATACGTTTCATTCAGCTATCCACAAGGATTCATTGTTATCGCTCCTTTGTCTCAGAGCCCTACTGTGGTAAATATCCTCAAAGATGGCATAGCATTCATTTCCAGCTATTCAGACAGACAAAAATGATGAGGACGAAAAAAATGTGTGCGTGCGAGTGTGCGTGTGTATGTGTTGAAGCATTTGTACCAACACAGACATAAAAAATCTGCTACTTATAAATTATGTTTATTTATTTATTATATTTTGAGCAGCTGCGTTCAACTACGCAGCGTTTTGTCCAAAGTTGCCGCTCTTCCTGTTGTCAACGAGTATCGTGGACGGACGGGCTGGCTGGGATAACAATGCTTTCGCTTTGGCGGCGTCCTTCACGTTTTCTTCGTTTTCATAAATCTGTAAAGAGAAAGATGAAAAAATATGTTGTACAAATGTTGTTGACAGCGGACTAACGTACAGCGGGCGGACTTACTGGACACATTGAAGCTGGCCATTTAGAAAAAAAATAAAAATAAGACGAGGGTCGACTCAAATTGGCCAAGCTGGCGGTAGTTTGAAGGGCATTTGTTACTAATAATGTTGTCGATGTGACAAATACGAGTAAATAGCACACCAAATGAGATCTACATAATGACTCCAGCAATCATATTGACCGTACGGATAAGCTATATTGGTCGTTGGTCGTATGCACCATTTCTCAATCTATTTACATAAGCTGGAAAGATTTTAGTATAACAAAATAAGCTTTACACATGATATATTCTCGAATGCTAATTAGATAATATTAAATATAGCTATTAAGAAATTTCCAGGATTTTTCAAATTTGACAGCAATAATCTTTATTTGTTTTGTTTTTTATTTTTGTATAAGTGAAATTAACCAAAATAAATAAGCTTAAATCTTATTGAGCACAATTAAAAAAAAATTAAAGCTGTGAGCTTTCTTAAAAAGTGAAAATGGTAAGTAAAGTGTTCGAAATTAGCTATAAAATATTTGTATTATAAAATATTTTATATTGTTATTTGTATCTGTTATTAACTGTGTACTTTTTATTTAAATTCTGTGATCTAGGTGGGCCTTTAAATGAAAGTAAAGTGCAATTCAAAATTTTATTAAATGGCCTAGCTTAAATTTAAACAAATATTCAATTCCCTTTTTGGAAAATGACGGGCCACGATGTACTGATTGTGTCACCCACGAGCGTAAAGTTCCAAGCTCCTTTTCCACACATGCAAAAGCGTCAACTGAGCTTACTTAATTTGGGCGCCCAACCCATCGTTTACTCCATCGACATACGCCCTGAGACAGTTCTCCAAGTGTTACCCCCCAATGGCAAGGTGGCTGCATTTGACACCATCGAGCTAAGCATCTTGATGCAGCCAATCCTGGCTGATCAGCCTGGTTGTGGTCTTACAGTCAAACACAAAATCAAATCCTCCAAAACGGACATGTCGGAAACCGAAGCTGCAGAGGATTGGACGCAGGCGCAGACAACTCGGGTAAACATCACTTTGGAGAACTGCATAGAGAGTGAAAATGAATTGTTTGGCTTAGACGGAAATGGCCAGAGCCCTTTGAAACTGATGGAGCAGCAACATCAGCCTCTGTGCAACCAATGCAGCTTGAAACGTATCCATCAATCCCCCCGGAAACGGACATGGGTCCGTCGCTCATTGTGGCCGATTTTGGTGCTGCTGCTATCGATTGTGGGTGGGTGTTAACTCCCTCAGGATGATTGTGTTCAATTGTGAAATGTAATAAGCCTTTTGTTTAAAGCTGTTTACTTGGGGTGGATATGGCCTGGACTGGGCAACAATCTGCTTAACTCGGATATGGTCTACTAGAAGGCAACTTGGAGGCGTAGAGCTGTAACAACTATGCAAATCAATTATTGAATTATGCAAATAGAAAACTACGCCTCGAGCAGCTGCATACAAGGCTTCTCCACCTGCTACTTACTCACACTCGAACTCAAAACCCGCCCAAATTTCACGCAGAGATTGATAAATCAATCATACGCGCCGTTGGCTGCGGCTTTAAATCAACTTGCCGGCTGTCTGGCTGATTAACTTAACTGCAGTTTCATTAGTTTGATTTTCGACTACAGCACGTCGAATTCATTAGGCAGCTAAATATCAAACATACACCTACACACACACACACCGCACCTAGAAAGCGGCTTGGGTTTATTTATAACGCAATTATTGCTACAATTAATTTCTAATTGCATTCTAGACGCGTATCGGGCGTTTTCAATGACTACGTGTTGTTGTTGACATAGATTGTTATTGTTATTGCCGTTGCTTTTGTTGCTCCTACTGCTGCTTAATTAATTTACCCGTTGCTTTATGATGCCAATTAACATTCTGTGTGGCAATTCAATTCGCGTCCACTTTCCATCAAAATTCAAATGCAAACACCTCGAAGCGTCTGTCAAACTACAAATTGCACTCCAGGGCATTACGCTAAAGACCTTGAAGTTGGCCCCGTGACAGAAAATGCATATTTATTCTATACAATTTTCTTAATTTGCACAAAAAGGTGACGAGACACGAGCGAGCGACACTCTGAAAATACTTAAAACGCCGCCAGCTGCTGCATAAAATATCCCAAAAGACTTTATCTGGCGCTCTGTATTCTATTTTTAACTCGCGACTTTTTATAGCCCAGTTGCGAATGCAACAAGATAGAAATAGCCACTTCAAAAGTGAAACTATACTTAGAATTATTGTATATATTGAATTAGTAGTAGTATTAGTAGCAACAAGGAACAGTTGGATGGATTAACAGAAGGTAATGCTTCCAGTTGCCATAGACCAAACTTCAGTTACAGGCATAGCTAAATGTCCGTTTACTGCATTTAATTTTTTTTTTTGTTACTATTTTGCTCTATCACAATCAGAATTTATGTGGATTACCCCGCCCACCTCTCCATCCACTTGATTGTATTGAGAAATGAATGAAATTAGAATGTCTGATGGCATTTTGAATTGGATTTCGACGTTTGTATTTTGCGTGTTCCTCTCTGTTTCTCTTACTTTTTTTTTGTCTATTCTTGAATGTTGCCCTGTTTGCTGGCCAATTTCAGGCGACACCGCAAGACAGGCCACAAAATGGCATCCTAGCTTTTCCATGTCGTCCCCCTGGCCATGAGCAACCGCAGGCCGACGTCCTGTGCCCTCCCACTTTGTATACCGCACATCGCTTTTGATTACTGTTGCATGTCAAAGATTTTGCGAGCCAAATGAAAATATTTGTTGTTCTTGTTGCTACACTGCAAAAATTTGAGGCATTGTTTTCCTATATTAACTAAGTAAACAAACTCTAACGAATTTTTTTAAGTGTAGCTGACTGACGTGGAGTTAAAAAAAAACGGTTTTTAAAGCGTCGCGCTACAATGTCATAAAACATTATTGACATTTCAATTGCAAAGCGTTTTGTGTGACACAATCAGAAAAAGAAGTCCAAAACATTCACGAGTTACCTGTCAGAATGAGTTTAGCACATATCTTTATCGTATTTTTATGCCCCTACCCATAAAACACCCAAAAGTCAATGAACAGATAGATGGAAGGATCTCTTCTTGATCAACATTAAACGTTAAGTCAAATTTATGTAAGAGTGTGTTTATCATTTTCAATCTTCAAAAGTGTTTTTTCTGAATATCTTATGAGTTGTTTCATTGATTTGGGAAATCCACCAACACAGCAAGTTATGGGCAATTTAAGGAAATTGTCAAGATTTGAGCAACGCATCCTACTTTCTAACTGGCCAAGGAGTATCTTCTCGTCTGGGGCTCCCTAAACCTTCAGTTAAATAATTTCATGTCTGTGTTGTCACGCCGTTTGTTTTAAGCAGCCTGTGGGCTTTTTGCCAGACTACCTCTGTTGCCATTGCATCCGCCTTTGGCTCATTATATTGTTAAAGCAAAATGTTTAAGGCACTCTGGCCAAGTGGTTTTGTTTGTGCTTTTGGCCACCTTTTGATGGTTACGGCACGAAGCAAGCATAAAACCTACAACAGCCACAAATACGACTCAAGTTTTTGTGGGACTTTGTTTTTGTTGTTGTTTGCCCAAAAGTTTTACGAGCTTATCCCAAGAAATAAATGCCAGCAAGGAATATGATGAAAAACATACAAAAACACGTGCCAATAACGTTGACTGCCGAAACCAACGCGCAACAACCAAAAAGCAACAACCGCTAACCGACAACCATAAGAACAACTTAAAACAACCGTGTTGGGAGAATTAAAACATCCGCCAGACAGAAAGATAACGTCTTGAACCGATGGGCGATGGGCGATGGGCGATAGGCGGGGCCGCTTCAGGTGGAACAAAATTATAAGGTGCCAAAGGCCATAAAAGATGCAATCAAAATTAAACTGATTTGTCTCCGCGGAGTGTTGCCAACTTTACGAGCGGATCGTGGTAACTTCAAAATACACTAGAGCCACAATAGGCGCACGAACGTACCGCACTAAAGATACTCTACCATATATTATATAGGCTTATATTTAAGTCAAAGAAATCTTATTAATTTTATTTGAAGAATATTTGCCAATTTGTTATTATACGGTTATACGTTTTGTTATTATACGGTATCATAAGAAATGTTTAATATAAAAAACGAAAAAAAAATATATATATTTTTACATTTTATTGATATTTTAGTTTTGTGACTCTGTGTACGAGAGTCAAGAAAATTTACAATTTTAATAGAAAATGTTTTTAAGTTGACTTGAAAAAAATTATATGAAAAGTGAAAATCTGTGCAATTTTGATAAAGTTACGAACTTTTGAAATATTTAACTAGGGTTTCAAGAGATTTACATGTCCAAATTGTTCCTATTTATTAAATTATTGTTCGAATATAAACAATTAGTGTTATAAATATTTAAAATTTATTTACCTTGAGCTAAATATGCGTAGTTTTTCCTTAGCAAATCCTGATCAAATAATTCATGGCCCTGGTGTCTGCCCCTGTTTGCACCCCCAAAGCGGTATACGGAAGACATTTGTTTACCCAGAGACAGTAAGGGACTACGTCCGCTGAACGGGCTTTAATTAGACAGTCGTGAAGTCGGTTAAGTTATGAGCTAGCAGACGTCGTTGCTGTGCTTTGGCCTCGGGTCGAGTCGTTAAATTTATGCGTTAAAATTGCATAATTTCGAGAGACGCACTCACACACACACAAGCACGTACCTAAAGTTTGCACATAAATTTAAGAGTCAAGGTAAGAGGGCAAAGTTTTGACTATAATGCCCCCATTTGGGACATGTCACTGTCCATTGACCACTGTCCGTGGCTCCATATTGAATTAAACACTTTGTGTTTCTACCGCCTCAGAAGTGTCTCTTGATGACAGTCATCTGCAAGATACTCACACATAGATATAGGAACACACACACACACACATTCGATACGTTTTTAATTTCCTGTCTTGCTTGCAGCTTCTCCGACCACTGTCGGTTATATTCTACTATTTTATTGCTCGTCCTTCCCCTTGTCATTCGGTTGATGGGGAATTCTCCCCGGTTGCAAATATTGCCGAAATTTTTGTATTTTTTTCTGTGGCATTTTAAGTGATGTTTATTTTTGTTTTGCTGCCGCGGCCGTCTGTCTAATAGTTTTTACTGCAACTTTATTTAGTGCTTCTCGCTTCCATTCTCTTTCCTCTGCGTTGCCAATGACATGGCCCGTTGGGCGCCATCCTGCACCCCTGCTGCTGCTGCCACTGTTGCCTTTCATTTCCATTCAATTTTCCCTGCAAAAGTTTTTGGTTTTTCATTATTTTTTATCTGCCATTTTTTGAACATTTTGCTATGAATTTCGTTTGGGACAACGTGCGTCTGTCTGTCGCTTTGGCTGGCGGCGTTTTTATGAAGATAAAAAGCTCAGGGATTCGACAACGGCATTGGCATTGGTCTAGGCCATGGCTCTGGGCCGCTTATGCCCGTCTGACGCCTGCGGGTAATGGGGCTGACGCCTGCAGTGAGGGGACGCGCGGGAAGTGCACGCTGTGCTTTGTTTTGCTGGAATTGCAATAATTGTTTATTGGCAACAATGGATTTAAATTGTTATCGGCTGCAGCTGTGAAACAATTATGAATTCAGAGCGAACGAGTAAAGCGAAAGCGAAGTGAATCGCGCATATAAATTTTAAACGTAAAACTAAATTTATGCCATAAAAGTAAGAAATATTTTGTTTTAAATGGTCTTAAATAGGTAATGATTTTTAGTTTTATAATCAACCATAAATAATGCAGAAATAAGAACAAAAATCCTGAATTTAGTTTACTTATCATAAAATATTTAATGGAATCAACTCGCTTTATTAAATTACTTAAAATATTATATTCATCCTGACCACATTTTTTCTCTAAATGTTAGTTTACTAAGAACATTATTTATCTAGCTTTGAAACACTATTTGTTGGAAGTTGTTTTGTATTCCATTTTCATCTTGTCAGTTAGCGCAGCAAACAACTTCATTAATTTCGAAGTAACAGATTGTCCTGACTTGAGCTAACCACTAAGAATTTTGTTTTCTTTTATTTATATTTAGCTCAACAAAATTTAAAGAAAAAGGTACAAATAAGAACGCTGCAGTCTTTCACGGTCACACGGATATACACGAATATATTATATCGGGAATCGTAAATGTTCAACATAGCTACGAATTAAATTAAGCAGACCTTTAGACCAATATATGTTATAATGGTTCGTTGAATGGAATTACCTCTGAGACTAAGACGTTCTATTTTTAAGCGACCTCTCGGTATTCCACATATCCGACAATAAGATGATTATGTCTTGATGGAATTATCTCATCTATGCTAGCTGAATTGTCTGGGCTTTAATTCTGCGCGATGAACATTTTTGCATTTGTGAGCCAACTGAGTCATGCCAATTGGCAAGTTCGCCAGTTGAGACTTGAAGGCGTTTGCCAAGCATAAAATAAATACCGAAAACAGCAACAAGAATTTGGAGAGAAAATCAAAGTGGAGCAGAGCTGACAAGATTCTGGCGCATATTTTTGGCAGGAACGCGAAATTAATTATGCGCGGTAAAAGAAAGACTTACCGCAGGACAAAGACACCGCATGCAAGGGACAAAAGGGTTGGGCTGTAATGGGACGGCTGGCGGGGGGGAGATGCCGCGTCAGCTGCCGAAGCGGGCTCATTTAATGAGTGGCGACGACGGCGTCGTCGGCGTTCCAGGATTATGTTAAATTTAGCAGTGACACAGACAGTTGGCAAAGGCTCTCGCACAACGGCGCAATAATTGCGCAAGACTTTACTGAGGCCAGGGGCTGGGTGGGGGGCGGGCCAGGCTGGCCGCCATTAATTGTGCAAAGTCAGTGCGACTGAATGTGAATGTGAATGTGTCGCCCCTGGCAGCTAAACGTCTCCCTTGCGGCACGCTGTCTGCCCCAGGCAGAAGTCAGTGCCAAGTGGCAGATGCCGTACTCTGTGCCAACTGTGTGGCTTGTGGCAGGTAAGGGGGCAAAAATGCTATGGTTAGTGTGGGGCAAGTGCAAAATAATAAAACGGCCAAGAAGCTTCTGCTGCCGCTTGCTTGGCCGACTCTCATTTCGTTCCATTTCGTTTCGTTTGGTATGCCATAAATTTGATGCTATTTTTATTGTCATTTTCATGGCGCGCTGTGAAAATGTTTGTTTAATTTACGAGTAAATCTCTTTCTTTCCTTCTGAGAGCACGACAATTAAATACAATTTTCGCCCAGTACAAAATACTCAAAAGTGCGTCACCACAACAACAAAAACAGATAAGATACGCGCTGACGACACATCATTTACAATTTTCATTTTCTATTTATCAAGCTCAACATTTGAGGATATTCTCAAGGACCTGTTTGGCAGGAGCGGGAACAGTTTGCGGAAGTACTGCGACTTAAACGCTGCGAGTTGTCTAGTCAAAAGTGGTCCTTACCTTGGCGAATTTACAGATAACAGCGTTAGACGGAAAGGGTTGCGGTCAAAGGTCACGCATTCATACATTCGATTGTCCTGAGTTAGCGAGATGTGCACATTTTATAGATGGTAACGTGTGAACCACAATAAGGATTCTGATTCATTTCCCACCATGTAATCGAAAATGGCCATAAATTGTTGAAATCGCTGTAGAATTAGATATTCCTAACTGATTATTGCCTTACGCTCTGCAATTCTAGCTTCAATACCAGTTTACCCAATTGCAGAGAGTTCCATTCTTTGCTGCGCTCTGCACATGTACGAGGCCTTTTCTTTTGTGGTAAGCTAAATATTTACATTATATTTGGCCAAGTGGCAACATTTATTTCAGTTTTTTTTTTACCCTGCAACTTTCGGCCTCTGCTTTTTCCCTTTCTCTATTTTCTCTGAATTTCGCTTTTGCTTTTTTTTTAGTTGTTCAACAATTTCTTTGTTTGTTCTGGGCTTTCGCAGCGAGTTAATTTTGCATTTCCGCTCATTTAACTGCATTTTTTCGCTCCTCTCTCTACTTCCTTTTATCATCGCACTCGCTCTCTCTCATTATTGGTGCTGCTGTGGTTGGCTCCAAGTACCGTGAAGTTGTTTTTGCTATTTTTGCTTCGGCCGGAAGTTCATTTGAAGCAGCCGCAGCAGCATATAAATGAATGTTGGCACAAAAAGCCACGTTCATGAAATTACACTCAACAGACTTCACATACTTTGTTTATAATTTTTTGTTTTTTTTTTTTGTTGTTTAGTTCATTTACTGCCTGTATACATTGGTATAGTAACAGGAGTATTGATATGCTCTATTAAAAATCATTGCCTGCATATTTTACATACATTTCTGCAATCACGTTTTATTTCCTAAATTTATTGATTTGGCTTTGCTTTTGGTAAACATGTCTTTTAGCCATGTCTGCAGTTGAACGGATTTCTAATCCTAAACAATTTATAATTTAACAGCTGTGTGTGTGTTGTATAATTATACACCTATTTGAGCTCGCGGCTCGTAAATTTCACACCTCAGCCATCAAAAGTTGAGCAAGTGCTGCGTGCTGGCAAAACTTTTGCCATTTGCACAGGATGCGCAAGGATGCAGCTCAACACACACACACACACATACACTTAGAAGGCATGGCGAGTGTTGACATAAAAATTATATGTCAAGCGCAAAATCTCGGGCAGGCAGCGCTTTACCATGCAGGTGTGCGTGTGTGTGTGTGTATACTTTTATGTGTCAATGTGCATTTGTAAATGTTTCTGTGCGAGTGGCAGCTTCCGTTCTCTTTTCTTGGTCATATGCGCTGTCTTTGCTCCGTGCTCCCTGGTCTTTGCTCCTAGCTCCCACTAAGACTCAGCATGACATTGCACTCAACTTTGCTTTCACCTTAGCGTGACCTCCCGACCTCCCCTATCGTGATGCCTTTGGCGGCCCGCAAGCAAAACCAGCTGTTGACTTTTATTGTGGCTTGACATTAATTTGTTAAGTGCACCCGGCTGCCCACCACACCAACATTTTTCCCGAGCGCTCAGGGAACTATATCATCTTTAAGATGAGCAACTTGAGTAGTTTAACATTTTGCCCTTTACCACCGCTTTTGGCCAGCTTGTTGTAGCCCTAATTGCATTTCAGTGTGTATACACCCTACCAAAAAAAAAAGGTACCTTTCGCCAGCCATCGCCGGCGCTTTTAATTATGCCCAATGCACTGTGAAAATGCTTAAAAATGCAAATTATGCGCTGCAAAATGCAACGCAGGCAAAATTGCGGCACATAATTTATACCGCACATGGCGAATATCCCCCCGCCGCCGCCGTCTCGCTCGCTCGCTCGCATCAACTAGCTGCGTCTCTCTCGCTCCGTGTTGGGTTAGCTGCCGAGCGGTGTCTATCGCATTATGTTGTTCAACATTGTTGTCTGGTGTCAGTTATGCCGATTGTTGATACAAGCCATATGATATGCACATAAACATACCACACACCCACACTTACACCTAACCAACACACACACATTCAACCACACGCCGATATTTGTTTAATTAGCCCGTATTAATGACGATGCAAGCAAATAAGGTTGCACCGCATAATGAAAACTGCGCCCAGCGCCATTGTTACGGACAATTGTTCCTGTTGTTATTCCCGTTGCAATTGTTGCATTCAACTTGCTGCCCGCTCCTGTTTCCTATTGCCCCCACACCTTTTGTATTTCCCACTGACCCACTGATTGTTCCATTTTCATTTCATTTGTCTGTTTATTCAGGCCATTTGGCTTGCCATAAATCCGCTCGTGATTTGAATGATACACACAGTTTGTTGCTTAATGATCTGATTTAATTGGTTTATTTATTCCCGCCTGTGTCCATGCTGAAATTGCATTTATCAATAATATTTAAATAGCGCCAAAACATTTTTAATATTTTCAGTTTTAACTCAAGAACATTATAACGCGAAAAGCCTAATGTTGATGGTATACGTTGTACGAAATCAGAATAAATAATCTGTAATCAATTTCTTAACCAAATAACTTAATCAACAGAATTATATTATTCGGACTTGGTTTGTACAACTAAAGTTTATCAACGTAAAAATGTGTTTCGTAAACATCAATTTGCACCGTTAATAATTATATTACATTTTAAAAACCCATCGAGATTACTCATTGAAATCATCTTCGGACAGACACACGAACAGAGGGACATGGTTAAGTAAGCTCAGCTCGTCGTCTTGATCATACATTTGCACAAACACATTGCTTTTTTATTTTATTTTTATTTATTATTTTTAAATATTCCTTATTTTGTATATCCTCAACCAATTGAATTTGATTAAAAAGGTATAACCTGTTTATATATTAAATGAACATCATGTCCACGCCTCCAGAAGGCATAACCACAAATCTTACCATAAATCTTACCTTATACAAACCTAATATATTCTGTTCACTACTTGAACGATAACCAGAAATTTAATATTTTTCACACTTATTGAAAATTGTTGTTTCTGACAAGAAATGTATATTGAAAACGAAAATTGTATGTCACATAATATATTTTCAAATTCCGAACACATTAGAGAATTTTTCCAAATATAATTTTGGAATATTTTAAGTTTGCGCATTTTCTGCGGGTATGTCGGGTAAGAGGAAGACCCAGTTGTGGGAGTCGCATACTGATAATTCAGTTATGAAGACAACCACACAAATTATGCTTGAAGAGGGTTCACGGCCACAGCGCACAATTTGCACCACGGATCACAAGTTGGTGAACTTTCAGTCCTTCAATATGGATGAGTAAGTGCTTCCAAATATTCTGATTGATTCGCTACACTCACTTATTGCTTCAGTCCACGCTACGGCCCCGTGGACTGTGAAGAGGAACTGGCGCCGCCGCTCAGTTCGAGCTACATGCGTGAGTTTACGCAGCCATATCCATCACAATGCAAACCGCTGGAGCCTAAGGGGGAAACCCCCGACTTTATGTTTAATCGCCTTCCCAAAAACGACTTCGACCCAAACACTGGCACTTATTACAAGTTCCTTGATGATCACATGCATGTCGTGCCTGAGGTACGAAAAAAGGTCAACTTTTACAGGCAGTTGAGGTGAGGAGTTTTCCTTACGATTGTAAATTTATTTTATGCTCTAATCTTCTCCCACAGAAATCAATCATTTCTACTGTATTGAATCAGAGCAAAATTTGATATGTTATGCAGTTCAAACAAAAATGTAATAAGAACTAATAATTGTTGTTGAGACCAGAACTTTTAAAGAGCTGATAAGATATATTTATTTTATATTATATTTTGTGTATAATTAGAAAGTTCTTCGTTATGCTGCTGTTTAAGCTAATTGCGATTTGGCTTATTTATTACTAAAGTAACAAGTTATTTTATTAAAAGCTTTTTCAGTGCGGTGCAATTAGCAATTATCCCACTCTTCCTTCCAAGTATAACAAGTCAGTTGCTTCCTTTTCAATAGAAATCAATTAATTTTGCATAAAAATGCTCATTTGTCAGCAGAAACCGTATTTGTAAACAGAAAAGCACAAAATAGGATATATATATATATATATATATATATATATATATATATATATATATATATATATATATATATGTATGTGTATATATATGAATATAGGGCAATCATGTGTTTTATAGTGTGTGCTGTCTCTTGTTAGGTTAAAGCAGTTGCAAATTCTTGGAAAAATGCTAACAAATTGCACTTAATAATGCAAAAGGCTAAGCCCAGGCAGATATCGAGCAAGTCCAGCTCTCAGTTCACTTGTATTGCTGGCAATTTGCATAAATGCCACCAATAAGCAGCAGGGAGCTGGATGGATTCGAGGGTGGTGTCAAACTAATGGCAAACTATGACAGTGCTGATTTATTATGGACGATAATTAGTTTGGCCTGTTTAGCGATGGCTGTGGAACGGCCAATGCAAGCAGCCAAGCATATTGATATGCCAAGTAACTGCATCGGATTTCTTTGGCAACGATGACAAGGCCATAAAAACGGCAACGACAACAACAACGACAACGACAGCAACAACAGCCCTCAACAGGCGCTACTCAGAGTTAACCAGATGAGTACGATGACGGGCGGGAGGAAGAGCAAGGACTATGAAGTGGCCGAAAACAAAACACTTTTAGCCGTCAGTTGACAGGCGAATGAAAGTCAAAATGAATGTACCAAAGCGACAGGACAAACGACAGAGACGTCGACGAGAAAAAGAAGCAGCAATAACAGCAGCTCTTCTGAGCTGCAGCGGAAGTCGCCATTGTGGTTGACAAGCAGGACATGGACATGTTGAACGCAGACTGAAGGCAATTCATCAATTAGGAAGCGAAAACATGCTAAGTTTTGAATCTTGCACCGAAAACTGACACCGGAAAATCCAAAGCGACACCTAGCGGTCGAAATCGAGGCGAAAAATAAGAGTGAATCATTTTTGAACGCAGCGTAAAATTAGAAGATTTAATTAAAATTTAGTTATTGTGTTAAATTAAAAAATTAAATTAATCACAAGGATTGGTATCCATAAATAAAATTAATACAAAAAAAATAAAAATATTCTATGATATAAAGGGAAGTATTTATTCAGTAGCAAAGGTTAATGGGTAGAAAAACAAAAACTCTGTCACAGTTTAGGTAGATCGATGCTGATGTTGCTGCCACTCGTACATTTGTCAGAGTAGGAAGACAGTTGAACAGTTGGCCGATAAAACGTCGCATACAACGCTGTGTGCTACGCAACACTGATAAGGATGTTCGGCCTCGTAATTTGTACCATTCAAAATGCCACAAGCCACCAGCAATATTCAACAAGCTTACACCAATGCGTACTACACACAAAACTCACCACACACCAACAAAAGCCGGCAACGATTCTCGCTCTCTCTGTCTTTCTCTGCGTCTGCGTTGTGCTCTTTGCCCGAAGGAGAAACTCAACACGGCCGCACGAAAAGCCGCCTCGCGTGTGATAAGAGCCAGCCCTTCGGTTTTGGTAGTTTCTCGCGCTTTTCTCGGCCTCGTGTCTCGGCCAGCAGTTAGGCTCAAATCAGTCAACTCGGAAACGTGGCCGTGTTCGTTTTGCGGCAATTTCGTTGCGGCTCTTTTGGCCTAGCCACCAGCTATTGGCAGTAGCCATGCCAAATGCCAAGCGCCAATTGCCAACAAAGTTTGTGTTTCGTGTCCCGCGTTGACATCCGTTTCGATCCGAGTGTTCTTTTTGTATGAGGGCCAATTCCAAATACGTCAAAATCAAACAACACAATTCCAAGGAGTGCCAGTTTGTGTGAGTGTAATCAATTAAAAGGTGCAAACTGCAGCAACAGTCACAAGATAAAGTAACATCAAAAACATTGATGCTGCCCTGTGAGTGTGCTTGCATGTATGTGTGTCTGTGTGTATGTGCGTGGCATGCGTAATTAATTTTTGGCATTTAAATTGGCCGCCATCAACATCCAGACCGTAAACCAATTTGATACATTTACATTTTTCCGCAAAAAAAAAGAGAAAGGAAAAAAAGGAAACAAAACGGGGAAACCACAAAAAAAAGGGAGGCCTCAAAAAGCAATTTAATTTGCAAATTACAAGTTAATGGGGTAGACAAGGGGCAGCTTCCAGGAGGTAGTTTAAAAAGGTCAGAGCCTAAAAAATGAAGTGGGTCATGAAGGTAATCAATGATTAAAGGTATTATTGAAAGTGTTTCGAAAAAATTCCTGGGATTGAATAAGTAAAATTGTTGCCGAGACTTGCTTCAAGCTAACACTTTTAACATTGTACACTAGAAAATGACAATTCCTTGAAATCCCTTATTATTGAAAAAATTTAAATCAATTATTTTTAAAACTAATCTTTGATGTCATAATTTTGAACATGGCGATAAAAACAAAATAAATGAGAAATAATTCTGGAATTTTTTTTAAATTTGTTCTAAGTTCTCCTCCAATAATATGATCAGAGCAGCTAAATATATTAAGTTTTAACAATATTCAAAATCTTAATATTAAAAGCTGTGACCAGAGGAAATCTGATTAACAGCTTAAAGAAACTAATCTTTATCAAACTGCTGGGAATTCTCCATAATTATTCAAAATTGTTATACAATAAAAATGCAAAAAATAATTTTAATATTAAGTGTTGCATAGTTGGCTTACCTTCAACATTCTTCTGTCTCATAATTAATTCCAGAATCCAATTTAGCCCCATTGCAACTGTGTAAACGCAACATGTCAACAGCGTATTAAACATAGTTCAAGTGACAAATTTTAATATTTTCAAATATTTTTGTGTTTTTTTTATTTTGCTATTTGCAGTCTTTTTTTTTAATGTCGTGCTAAGAAATCTCGCATTTGCACTTTGAAGGCTGCCCCAAAAGCAGGCAGCGAGCCGTGGTAAGAACACCAAGAGCAATAATAATAATAAAATGGAGAAAGCGTAGCGAAATAAAAATAAAGAATAAGTTAAAGAAAAATGTCGTAGACGTGCCTCGTATGCAAATTTTCAAAGCGCAGACTAATAAGTGAAAAAAGAAAGAAAAAGACGAGGCAAATAGCTGTTGGCAAGGGGGACGAGGTTGTGAGACTAGGAGATTATGACTAAGCCAGAAGCCACATCCACAGTGTGAGAGCGGCCCCAGCTGAAGGGAAATCCTTCATGCGCCTGAGCTTGGCCTCACGATAGTCATCGCACAGGAAGCTGCCGCGCCCCCAGGAGGCTGCCAGGATGCCACAATGCCAACATCCCGTGTTAGGGCGAGGGTTGAGGAAAACAGCCTGAGTGGTGACCTCGAGCCACAAATGAGTGCAGAGGCAGCGCAAGATAAAAGTGCAGGACAGGCGAAACCAAGCCGAAATGAGTTGCACCCATTTCCCTATATATAATTCAACAAATTTTCATGTGGCTTATTTTTACAGCGTGTGCTCAAGTGCGAATTTAAGGGGCCGCTTCGCATTGAGGCGAGAGTTTCCTTACTTTAAGTGCGCCATCATCTGAAAATACTTTTCATAAATTTAATAATGCTTTTTTCTTGCATTTATTACAACAACAATAACAAGGACGCTTACGCTCGACGTTCTCTGCAATCTTTCAAAATTTCAATTGCCTAGCGGTATGTGTGCGTGTGCATCTGTGTGTGCGTTGGAAAAATGAAACAAATTTCATTGCATAATTCATTACTCATTTGACGGGCAAAAGGGTGCGAGGTGACAGCAAGAAAGCCGCCTGCCGTTTTGTATGGTCATAAATCTTTTGACATATGCGTTGCCATCGCCATAACGATATTGTGGAACAAGGGGCCGGGATAAGAAGAGCATTGGTTGACAGAAAAAATCGCTCAACGAGCTGAAAAAAATACGTAATAAATTTTTATTGTTTTCTCTGCTTTTTTTAACGCTCGACATTTTCAGTTAAACAAATAATAAACAATAAACTTGACAAAGCCTATAAACAATTTACGTTTCGAAAAAGGCGAAATCCCGCAGTATTTTGCAATTTTTCGAATTGTTAAAATTGCGCAAAGGGTTAAAAACAAATTCAAATTCATGCTCTGGCAAGTGACTACAAAAATAAACACAATAAAACCCTGTCAAATTCGACGCTAAAACAACAATAAAAACAATGCCAACCAGGGGAAGCAGCTCCGCTTCCTCTTCATCATCACCCACAGCCAATACATTGTTCAACTGTTAATACTGAAACAACATAAAAGACCATCGACAAAAGCTGCAATAAGTGCTGATAAAAGAGAGAAAGACAGAGAACAGAAAAAGCTAAACCATATTGCCAGAAAGCAACTAGATCAATTGAAACAATTGGCAACTCTTTTACGAGTTGCCAACTAACTTTTACAACGAATTTTCATTATTGCACAAGGTAAGGATTACATTTCTATTTGAATTCCCCATTTTCGTTTCTTCTTAATGCTTACCTTGACAATTTTTCAACAGCAAATGATAAATTTGCTGCAGTTTTCAGTTTATTGGGTTTAAAATTTATCACCTCGGCCATTGCACAAATCCAATTGGCTTGCCGATTTTTACAAGCACAATGAAAAAGTTTAACATTAGTTTCTGTGTTTAACTATAAGCTTTGTTTAAACTGCAACAAAGCATTCAGATTTTAAAGATTTCGGGTACCTCGGGTACCCAATCGTCCCCAATATCGATAAAACCCAAAAAACCACAAATGAAATAATACAGACTTGCAAAATGGCTTATAAATACATTTTGATGCTCCTTACAGGAAAATTTCATAACGATCTTTTCAGTAGCTGATTGGCTGAAGCACAAGCAAAAATTTTGTCAAGCGATTTTCTTGGAATTTTTTCTGCAAGAGTTAAGTTTAATTTTATCACAACAAAGCCTAATGAGTAAGAGAATGGTCGGAGGTTCGAGTCCCGGTGCGGAATCTTTATTTTTTCGTTAATATTTATTTGTTATTTTAATTTTTTTTTTTTTAATTTTTGACCACCTCAATACCCAACTAAAGCTATCTAAGTTGTTTATTTTATTATTTATTTTACCAAACGAATGCTGTCTTCAATAAAACATATTTCAATTTATAGTTTGGGACAAAGCTTTTTTAATAAGTAATAATTTTGGTGATTCGAAATATTGTATCACACAAGTCGAGATAATTATCAACACGTCTTACTGCATATATTCATATTACCAATATAACTATATATATGTATTTGCAATATTTACCCTGTCATAAGGGACGTACACAGACAATATCTTTAGTTTAGGGCTTTAGGTTCATCATCTATCACTTAATATACAACAATCTCCTCAATTAAAAACTTTTGCCCTGTCCCCTGCCACAATCCACAATCGGCCTAGCCACATAATTAAGCGAACTTTGCACTCAAAAGAGCCTCTCAACCCAGTTGGTGCGGCAAGTAGCAACCAGCTTTGGCCACTTTGGTGGAGCACTCGAACTGGAAGCACATGTCCAATATGCTGGCTTATATCATCTTTTAACTCGTGTGAAGAGGAGGCACTTTCGAAAAACGCTGACAGCCCGTCCAACCGTCCCTGCGTCGCCTCAAAAAATAAGAAAAAAAAAACGAAAAAAATAACAAAAAAGAAAAAAAATTGTTCAAGTTACTATTCAAACGCTTTTCAGCAGCTGCCGCACCAAAATCCCTTTTTAATTTTTCATGGCTGCTTCGCTGCTGCCGACACCGCCGCCTTCCCCTGGACTCGGCTGCCCTTCCTGCACTTTATTCACTCAAAGTCAACGCAAACAAAAAGCCAGTAAAGTTGACGGGCAGAAGGGAGGCATGGGAGGCAGCATACAGTACACACACAGGCACACACACACAATGCATATGCATACATCTGGGGGTCTGCGGAGCATATTTAACTCATCGCAAACACATTTGCATGCACTCAAATTCGAATCCAGTTGTGGGCTTGGGGTTTGGGCTTTGGGGTTGCGACTTGTGGCCTCTC
The DNA here is from genome assembly GCA_004143825.1 of Drosophila micromelanica. NCBI lineage: Eukaryota > Metazoa > Arthropoda > Insecta > Diptera > Drosophilidae > Drosophila > Drosophila micromelanica. The sequence goes on along the minus strand of SCDY01000777.1, from coordinate 14,160 downwards.
GTCTATCGCCTAATGTCCCACGTCTCATGTCTCGTCTTGCCGCTTGTCTTGCGTCCAGCTGCCAGTTCGCATTCCCAAATTCAAATTCTCATACGCTGAGCGTGAAAAATGACTTGAGTTGGGGTCAAGTGGCATGATCCCCCGTCAGCAGCGCCGCCTCGCCCACTCTTGGACTGACAAAATATTTGCATAGTAAATGGTTTTATTATTAACTGTGTAAACTTTTATTTTAGAGTCAGCCCCACTCCCCCTTTACTACTTCCCCTGATTCACCCTCTCGAAAATGAGGCCGCAATTTTCATAAAATGTTTTAACAAACTTGTTATAATATTTGCCAGGTCGCTGGGGCTAAGCAACCTTTCAATGGCCAACGGTCAGTTTGAATTATCCGGCGTACTGCAACGCGGCGTATGCACAATAAAAACAAAAAACAAAATGGTTGATGGATTGTGACATACCCTGTAAGTTGCATAATGATGAAATCTTCACAATGGAGCATGGGTTGTCTAGTAACAGAACTCCCTTCCTTCTCTTACGCTTCGCCATTCCACAAATTACCCTACCCCTTGCTGCGCTGTAGAACTGGGTATAATCAATTAAACCTTTCGCACGCTTTTAATTAAAATTTCCCTAGAGCTACATAATGAAGTTAACTATATATATATATTAATATATATATGTATACCCATTACTATCTTTTTTTTTGTGGGAGGGGGAGACTTTGACGATGTGGCGTAAATTTGCTTTTTTAGCTACGCTCACTTTGATGCTGGTGCCGCCTGTCGCCACTCACGTAAATAGAGCGCCAAATTTAAAGCTTAAATCTCATTAAAATGCTTTTATTGCCGAATGGCCGCGGAGCTGCCTTTCGCGCGGGGTGCGTTTGGATGCTGTGGTGGCTATGGCGGTTGGGTGGGTTAAATGCAGCTTCCATTTCGCTACACATTTATTTTCTCGCCCATAGTTTCAATTTGGAGCGTCGCTGGCGCTGCGGGTGTCAATTTCATTGCGCGCTTTGAAGTTGCCGCGAAGCAAATGAAATATAGCAGATCGAGAGTGGGGTACTGTGCTGGGGAGGACAATCGCCATGACACAATTGAAATCGATAGCAGACAAAAAATAAAGTATGACTATGCCAAAAACTATGGGGCGTGTTCGGGTGATACCCCAGACAATATTCATGCCTCAAAAAGCAAAACCAGAGAGGGGAAAAAAACCAAAAAAAATAAAAATCGAAGAATCGTTCAACTCAATTTGCAGCTCCTTTACTTTTTTTTCTGCCAGTTGCTATTTTTATAACTCGGGCGCAGAGCAACCAATAATTTTTGTTTTAAGTTGCCATTTTTTGGTGTCTGCCACAGCATTCGTTTCGGAGGAGCTCGCTCTCCTCTGGAGTCTGGCTTCAACTGTTTTGGGAATCGTTTATGTGGAAAATTGCACTAAAATAGACACAAAATGCTATTTCTGGGCGCCGTCATTAAATAATAGGCGAATGCCAGACTCAGGCAGCCTAACAAATTATTATTATTTGTGTGCCTTCCTGACCTAAAAATATTATAAAAATTTATTAAGCTAAGTAAGGAAAATTTGTTTGTAAGTGTGTTAAGTTTTCTCAGTCACAGAAGTTTGGAAATCAAGTTAAGCTTTAATCAACTGTGATTTCTTATTGGTTTTGCATTATTATAGAAACAAATCTAAAATCACTTTTAAATTAATAATTTAACAATTTTATTTGATCCCCAAAGTTTTTGGTTATTGAGTTTATCTAAGTTCTTATTTTTAAGATGTTTACTACGCTGTAATCTATGTCGTTTACCTGTTTTAAATCGTATTATTTTTATTAAAAAACACTTTAAATGTTCACATATGCAGACATCGTTCAGTAAGTCACAGGTTTTTTCCAGTCATTTCCAGAGTTCCCAATGTGACAGTTAATTTTACAGCAACTGACGTCAGTGCAGGAATAAAAACAGCACAAAACTGAAATATAAATTGGCTAAAAATAAAGAAACGGAATTAAATTAAAGGCCAAGTAAATTCGGCAGTTGACACATGAAAAAATGCTGATGCATATATAAAAACAAGAGAGAAAAACTAAAAGTGATAGGTTCGGGAGCAAGAATGAGAGCGAATTAAAGCGAAAAGTTTACTGTATTTAATTGTTTTGAGAGCAATAAGTGGCAGCCAGGAGAATTTGTTGTCGTTGTTGTTGTTGTTGTTGTTCTCACTCGTGTGCAGCAGCAACAGCACAGACAACAGTGAAAACAACTATAAAAACAACAATAACAAACAACAGCAAGAAGAAGAAGAAGAGCGACTGCAACAATCAAGAGTAAATATAAATAAAAATCCAACAAAGTTGTTGAGCCAGGACGAAGAGACAGGCCACTTATGCATGTCCTGTTGGCACCACACAAAGGGCCAGGACGGGTCGCTGCGACTGTGTAGTTCCACCCGGCAGATACCAGCTGACAAGACCTGTCGAGCCAAAGACGAAGAAGAAGGAGACAAAGCAGCGCTTGTGAGTGCACATAATCTGAGGCTCATCATCTGCAGCTGTCTGCTGCATGGGCTTGGCAGCAGGCAGAGGCAACACAAATCCCTGCCAAGACACATGCACATCCTTGCACGTATGCGTTTTTGTCTGTGTCCTGGCTGGCTTTTGCACGCTGCCCGCTGCCTTGTGCCTTGTGCCTGCCGCCTGACTGCGGCTCTGTGGAGCTCAGTGCGAAAAACAATGCAATTCTTCCGCTCTTTTTGCCTGCTCGCTCGTTTGTAAGCAAAAGTCCTTTAGCACAAATTTCTGCATGCCATCTCATAAAAAGCACAACATGCTGCACGTCCCTCTTAGTTTCTCTCGCACGAGTTCTGTCTCTCTTTAGGTACATTTGAATACGTGCGAGTCTCTGGTTCAAGCTCATATGCAAATACGAGTACACAAAATGCGTTTCCGCATTAATGCGTTTTGTTTTGGCCAACAGAGGACTTAGGACGTCCAAATGGATATTAGTTGTCATAGAGCCCACATCAGACACTTCATCTTTTTAGCAAGGGTTTTCTCTATGCTTCACTTAAACTTCAAGCCTTGCACAAATAGAAAACTCATGTCAAATATTTAACCATACACATAAATTGTATATTTAAAAATTTAATGCAAAAACTACGACATTTTTATGCAAAACTTTTGAATATTATGATTTAAGTTATTCCACTTCATTGTGGTTAATAGCTTTATTTAAATTAAAGCCACCTCTCGCAAATGTAAATGTGAACACGTAATCTGTGTAAACATTTTCCAAATTCCAGATACACAGCTCAATTAGCGCTTAGCGTGTTCGTGCTACGCAATGCGTCCTGGGAAGGAGTTTCGCCACGTAATCAACTTTAATTTTTGTCAACCGCTTTTGAGCCGAACGAAGTCTTACATTTCGTAACCCTCTCTCTCACTCGCTCTCTCTCTATTTAGTTATATAAATTAAACACACACATACGAGTAGGCAGGTGATGTCTGTCTTTGCTCAACCGCTGTCCTCAATAGAGCAAGGGTACGGGACTTGTGACAGGTTGGAAACGGTCCAAGTTTGCGTCGCGTTCGTCATTTTGAATATTTTACCGCATGTGTGTGTTTGAGTATGCGGGTGTGTGTCATTCTGGCCGCATTCATCCAGCTTGGGCATTGCCAAATGCTGATTCTGCCTCTGCCTCGGCCTCTGCTGGCTTCCAATTAAGCAAAAATACAAAACGCTGTCAAGGACAAATGTGCATTTTAATTAAATTTTTAGCCCAAGCTGCCCACTTCTCTCTCGCTCTCTCTGTGTCTATCTACTTTCTCTCTCATCTGTGCTCTCATTCCTCCTGTCTGCATGTTGCCAGTTTCTTAAGCCACTTTTGATTTAAAAGGCGCCTTCGTTGCGCCTGCCCCAGAATATCAAGTATACGCAATGCAACTATCCCTTGTTGCCAGCCGTCATAAATCACTTCGGTTGCCTCAAAATGAGCGAATCTGAGCAAAGCGGAACAGGACCAGTTGCAGGGGCAAGCAACAAAATGCTACCCGAAAATACCAAAACAAGAATAACATTTTATAACATTTTTGTTTTCGAACTTTTGCGTTTGTCCTTTGTGCAACAACCAGCGATAAAGCGTGCCAAGTAAAAGATACATATTAATTGCTGTTATGTACAAGCTACCAAAGCAACAACAACAACAACATTAGCAGCTTGTGCGTTTTTGTGTGTTGAAATGCTAAACAGCAAAAGTTCGTGTTGTTACTGCTTTGGCTTGTTGTTCTTGTTGTAGTCACTAACAAATGGCTAGAGCTCTTAAGTCCGCAAGGAACGTGGCACCAGAGCCAAACAGAAGACAACCAAAATAAACCAAGCCAAGCCAAACCAAACCAAACCCAACCCAAGCGGACCACAAGCAAAACCGAGGAACTAAACTAACAAGCGCAATAGGACATTGCAGCAAAAGCTGCCTGAGAATCAGTTTCCAAGAGCTCAGTTTCAGGTCTGTGGCAGCGTGCGGGTGGGGATTCAAGTTGGATGTAGTTCAGGCAAGTTTGAGTGTAGTCAAAAGATAACTGAAAATTGTGAAAATATTCACACTTGGCGCTTCAAAGTTTGGCAATAATTTTGTTACTTCAATAGGAACTTTGCATAATGTTTTACCAAATATAATATAAAAATCAAAAACCGTCACAGAATTTAACATATTTATATTTTTCACTTTTATTTTGAAACTAGCTCTTAGCTGAAATCGAGCTTATACAGAGAATCAGATAAGTGAGGCTGCACCAAACCATTATAGATTGTTTATATAAATAAGGTCTTTCTTTTAGATACTTTTATATAAAATTTTAAATTTGTTATATAATTTTTGTGCGCTTTTGCCAATGATGTGATTTTAACACTTTTTTATTTTGCTCTTGCCTAGATCCATTCGAGGTCAGGCGTTCCAAACTTTCAGGATTGGCGAATTTAATTTCAATTGCCATTCAACTGTTCCCCCATCTTCGTACCGAAAGTCGCCGTCACTGACAACAGCCACGCCCCCGCTGTGTCATCTGGAATGTTGTCTTGTTGAATTATGCCACGACGCACTTAATCATCTGCGTTTTCTTTACCGCATCCGAAAAGTTTTTTGCATACCAACGATATTCACTATTTGTTTTTGTTGTTGCTGCTACTTGTAGTTTGTTGTTTGCAGGAACAACATTTTTGGTTGTTTTTGGGCTGAGCAAAGTTGTGGCGGCTGCTGCAGCGTTAAAGACCGCAAAGAGCATAGGAATCTGTTGTTGTTGTTTGAACGTGTCCTTGTCAAAGTATGCAAGTGTCGCCGAAACTAACTGCATATACCTATCTCTATCCCTCTCATCCTCTATTTTCGTGTATCTCTATCGCACTGTCTGTCTGAGGGTCAACATTTCACAGCCAACCACAATGAGCCACTTGAGAAAACTTTGGGCGAACGATGAATTTAACTAAGAACTTTTGGCGTTTGTCGCTGCGGTTGCGACAGTCTCGGCCCCCCCTTCTCAACGTCCTTTCAATTGAACCACCCACACAGTGGGCCACCACATAGTGAGTCAATAGAATAGGGTAACGGCACAGGTCTTTCACGGCAAACCTACCGCAACAGCTCAAGTTGTGAGCGTGTGTTTCTGTTTTATTTGCTGGGCATGCGGGTCGCATGATTAATATTAAAGTTGCCACAGAGTGAAAATTAAGCTGGGCATAGCGACAGACAGCATAAGGTTGCACGAAGCACGAAGGCCACGCCAGCGAGGTGGTAGGAGAACGTTGTAAGGATAAAATGTTGCCTCCGGCCGAGTATGGGTCAGGAGGGAGCGACTCTTGCCAACGTTTAAATCAGATAAACAGTTTCGTTTCGTGTTGTTGTGGATTTACTGCGGGTGTTTCATTTTTTTTTTTTTCAGTGGTAGTATGGCATTTGCTGGTGTTATAAACCTGCAGGCGGCAACTTAATTTCTTTTTTGTTGTTTTCTTCTCCCCAGTAAGAAAACTGATGCTCAAATAAACAAAACATTTTCTGTTATTATTCTGCTTCTGAAGTTCTGCGCATGTATTTGTTGTTGTTTGCGTTGCTGTTGCTGCTGCCTGACTAAAAATAAACGCAATTCTGGTGAAAATCCCTGACAGTCACTTCACGTTTTATGTTTCACGTTCTGCAAGCGAACACACAACATGTACGCCGGGGTCCAATGTGGCGTATGAGTGATTTGTTTCTCATAATAAATCTGTGTATGTGTGCGTGTTTGCGTGCCATGTTTGTTTGCTGTTTTATTCATAAACGCATTTCGTTCTTCATCGAATTTTTTATCATCAACATAATTGCGTAAGGCAAATACATAAGATGAAGACAAGATTAAAATCTGCTTAATTTCGCCGTTTATCGGTAGTACAACCACCTTAATTAGCCCATACTCCCGCTTCCCAACCCGATCATCAAAGATGGAACGATGAGAAATGCACACACAAAGGAAAAACAAAAACACAAAGGAAAACAAAAACAAAGTTTGTCGGCGGCAAATATAAATGTGTCGGTAAATGAATTCAATCGTTTGACTGTGTAAATCAAAGCACATATGATTGATTTTATTTAATTTGCTTTTATTTATTATCGACTATACTCAACCAGAGAAATTCTCTGCAATCGGTCATAACCGACTGTGTTGTACTCGTTCACGTTGATAATTCTTATTGTTATTTTGAATATAAATAATAATAAAATAATAAATAATAATAATAAATAATAATAAAAAATAATAATAATAAAAAATCATGACCATAGTGTTATAAAATATTAACATCGGTTCGGTTTTGACAAATTTATGGGTGTTTAAAATATGATTCCTGTAATTTGGTTCCTCTATCTCTAAAATTGTGGGAAATATTCGATTTGAGATGTATTGACATGCAATTGATTTGGCAGCCTTCCAGTGGGCGTGGCAGTGTAGTGCCAAAAAAGTTGCTTTCATCCGGACGGACAGCATAACGGACATTGCCCAAGCCCAATATACCAGTTTCATTTTGTAAACGAATATAAAAACGTTTTAAATATAGATTGCAATAAATAACAATTGATACAAGTTTTTCACATTAATATTTTAAACTTGTGTTCTATTTTTTGTTTGTTACTTTTGGGCTCACTTTATACGTAAAAATTGTATGCAATTTGTCTTGAAATAAATCTATTCTTTATGCCAGAGCAGCTTTTAAAACTTTTGTAATTTCTGATTTGATTCGCCATAGAATCCAAGCCCTGCTAGGAATTTCCTATCATAGTTCGGAAATACACTTGTTTAAATTGTTTGACTGCGATTAATCATGTACTTTCAACCTTTTTTATCCACTCTGTATTGCACAGGCATAAAATACAATTATATCCAAGCTTAACATCTGCTTTCGCAATATAAAAAATCCATTGCCTACTTATTGGGGAAATCATCATATGACGGTCTTCAGCATGCAGCACGAATGCGACAAACGCTGCCAAACTGTAGCACCACAACACTATTATATACTTCCGCCCTGCAGCCCTCAGAGCCCCTGCCCCTTTTTACAATCTGTTCGCTGCTGTCACGCTGTCATAACACAAGCGATTCAACAATTTCCACTCATTGCGCTCAGTCAATTGCTAACCATATTTCAATTTTATTTTATTATCGCAATACACGACGCTTGCTCGCACACCGAAGCAGATACGTATCTAAAGGATACATATACAGAGCCTGAGCACATCCTTTGCCTTGATATTGTATTAACGGCTACCCGAGTCCTGAAGTTCGACTGGGCAACATTCATTGTTGTTGCCGGGGCTTCTGCTGGCTTTTAAGCCAAAAAAAAGTTATTGATAGTTATGGCACGCCCACACGCACAGCCCCCACCCCGGTTTTGCCAATCGCCCTTGGGCAAACATTTTGATTTGACCAAAATGTTCTCTCTCTTTTCTTCTCTCCATCTTGCTCTAAATATCCCTTTTGTGTTTTGCCTCGCTCTCGATCTCTGCTGTCTCTGCCTGCAATACAGGAATTTTGCATAATTTATTAGGAATATTTAATAAAAAATACCACGAGGCAAACACTGAGTGGCTGAAGGGGGACTTGTGGATGTGATGTTGGCATAGGTTCGATGCGAAGAGTGAGGAGAGCAAGGAGTTGCGGTGGAATGTGGAGCGCTTTGCCCGCTTGGCCGCTTGCCATTCCAAATGGCAGCCGCTTGGCAAACTTTACGCTTCGTTAGCTTCTGTTCGCTGTGTTCCCAGTTCCAGTTGCCAGCTTCCGCCTTTCGCCCTCCGCTTCTCTTTGCGCCGTTCGTGTGCAGCAAAATGCGTTCAGCTACATTTATGCTTTGCTTTTTCCTTTTTGTTTCATTTACACACACAGCACACACACACACACTCAGCTAACTTGCATTTGCAATGTAGATTCATTTTTGCAAATTTATGGTGGAAAAACTCACACAACATGTACGAGGGCCAGGCCTGCGAGGAGAGTGTGTAGGGGGGAAAAGAGACAATAAAAGCAAAGTCCCCTAGTGTATACTCTTATTCAATATGTAGCGAATTTGCTATTGACGTGACCAGAATAATTCGGAATCTGAGGGCCCTCAAGTGGCAATCGGCGGTATTTTGAAAGATAAATTTAATTTAAAAACTGTTTGATCAATCATTTATCGAACATGTTGTAAAATATATTATTATAGTATTCATTATTATTTATAGAAAAAATTAACCGTAATTGTATGACTTTAATTAAATAAGAAAAAATTCAAAAAAATTCCATTTTAATAGCTTTCGTACATGTATGTTAAAGACTCTCCAAAAGATCATTCAACTATAAAAAAAGGAAAACTTATTTAGGGTATTTTAATGTCGAAGCAAGATTTCAGAATACTATAATATTCACTTTCTTATTGTAGATATTGTTGTTATTGTCATAGCTGCTTTTACTTTACGCATTTATTTTCATGGCCTCGCAAAGAGGTGAAGCTGCAGGCGCGTGTGTGCAAGCCTTTTAACATAAATCATTCCCAGCGCATGCCAGTCCTTCCACCCACACCGCGTCAGCATCAGGTCCTTTGGCATTGATTTGATTTGAAATAGTTGAAGCATAAACTGACAGCTGAAATATCGCTTTACATGACAGTCAGCGACAACGTTGCGTCTGATTAGTCAGTCAGAATTGCCACACTTGATATCCCCCCTCAGCCGAACCCGAACCCTCCTCCCCTCCTACCCCTTGCCTTGCTCATGGACATCATTCGGCTTCACACCCAGTGTGAACTTGACATTTTCGCGTGTTTCCTTTGCATTTCGCATTTGTATTCGCATTTGCCATGCAATTCAATTTTCGAATGACACCCAATGGAACCCTTCAAACGCTCCGTTAGTCAGTCCTTGTCAGTGGTTTGTCAGCCCTGTGGCTATTCATTACTCACACATTGATGCAACCAGAGGAGAGATGAAGGCAGCAAGAATTCTGTGGGGAAAAAAAAGCAAAAGCAAAAAAAACATTACCCGCACAAGTTTAGATTTGTATTTTGCTTGCATTTGGTATCTTATCGCATATTTTATAATTTCAAATGCTGTGCCTTGTATCTTCCTTGCGCTTCCTCTTCCTTTCGCATACAAACGGCTGACAGCCCAGTGGGGTCAACAATGGGTTAAATGCCCGCAGGCTGAACGCTCGTGTGGCGTATTCATTAACCCCCTCCTGGAGGCTAAAGACCGTTGGGATATTGCTTGCCATTATCCTAGCACGTTCCCCAACAACAACAACAACAATAGCTTTAATGCTTTTCTGCTCCGCTTTGCGTATTTAAGCTGCTCTCTGCTAAGCAACTTTGCTCGTCCCTTCGAATGCCCGCGCATAGATTATATCCTTTTAAATACTTTCAAAAAGTAACCGAAAATAATTTTATTACGTACACTTTTTAGACTGGGTTATTCTTCTCATTTTAGTGCTTCTCCTACACCTCCTGCATATCTTGGCAGCTGCTTAGTTTTAAAAATTGGATGAGAGCAACAACAACAACAATAACAAAAACAACAACAATGGGAATATACAAATCGAAAAGCATGGCAACAAAAATGGCTTGAAATTCTAATCTTTTGCTTTACGCTTGAATACATCACACACTCGCGCTGACACACACACACACACACACTAACACACAGCCATATTCCTTGTGTGTGTGTGTGTATGAGGGTCGTTTCATTTTTCATAGAACAGCATCGCCAAATAAAATATAAACTGTGTGAAAAAGAAAACATAAAAAAATCTGAAACTAAAACTGTATCCAAAACTTACACATACATCATGTGTGTGTGTGTGTGTGTGTAGACACGTGTAAAGCCAAAATATTTTGCAAGTCAATATATCAAAAAAATATTTGGCGCGTTTGCTGAATGCAAAGATGAATGAGCACCCGAATTCTTTTTTACGCATGTTTGTGTGAAAGAGAAACTGAGATGGTTGCAACGGGAGTGAGAATGGGAGCAAAAATAAGAGCAGTATATTTCTATAGCACAAACAAAAAATACAGAAAGTAAAAACTGAGCTTGGAAATTAAAAAAGTGCAGAGCAGTCGCATTTTAAACACCCTGTAATAAGAGAAAACAAATGCTTATAAGCCAAAAGGTTTTTAAAGTAACGGAAAAATTTTCATAATCACCTTTTTCTTATACATTTGGAGATTATATGTTTGTTTTGTAGAAGACTAAAACACGACTGAGGGTAAGGGCCAAACTATGTCTTTATGTGTAAACTGTCTGATTGTCTGCTTATCCTACTACAATTTTAAAATGATAAATTTACTTGAGAATAAATTTTCTGCTTTATATATTACACCACATAAGATATTTTGTCTTAGTTGACAGCGTATTCTAAGCAATAATAAATTTAACAAAAAAGATAGCTTCAATTATTCAAATGTCCTATAAAATCATATATACCCTCACCGCATGTCATGTACTTGGTATAATCAAGAGCAAGTATGTGTCCGAAACTGCAAATAGAGTTGGAGAATAGAGAAGTTCCACTTTTTAGCTCAACCTTCTCTCTGTATCCCTCTCTCTCTTTCTCTACGTCTGTCTGGATTTCTTTCTCTTTTCTGATATTGTATTTTTCATTTTGTTTTGTTTAAAACAAATGAATTTGCCGGCGAGGTAAACTAACAAACATTAATCAAAAGGTGCCGTCCGGTCTGCAGGTTGCCTTTTAACGGAGGTTGCAACCTGGCAGCAGCAGTCGGGAGGTTAGCGGTGGCATTTATTAAAGTGCCGCATCATGACCGGACAGATTTGGAACATTAAGATAGAATGGTCAAAGGTCAAAGGTTAAACACAACAGCTGTTAGCTGCCTCAGTAAAATTAGGCCAGCATATGCCATGGGCATTGAGAATGTGTGCGCAGTTGTGTGAGCGTGACAAACTAGAATTTTACTTGACCTTTAGCCAACTCAACTAACGCCAAATTTAGAATTTGTGCCAGTGGAGATAACCATTACGCTCAAAAAACTTTGCATTACCGAATAAATTGCGTCATAAGTGAAAATCTACTTGATTAACATTAAATTTTTGCTCGTAGCGCTTGACCCGCGTAAATAAAATTATTTCAGCACACAGAAATTGCTATTTAAATTTTTCATGCATTATTATATTTCACAAGTACAACGGCCCTGAATTTTATTTGAAATTGTAACTAGTTGCCACTTAGTAAAGTTTGTATACCCTAATATAAAAGCCCATGCGGCGCCAAAATAAAAACAACAAATGTTTCATATATTTGTCTAAATACTACTCTTTCACAATGGACAATTAAATCAGTCAGAAACAAATTTAAAAACCCATATTAGTTATTGGTCTAAATATATATAGCTATATATTGAAACCAGTTATGTTAAAGGGAATCTAAGTTTTCTGATAAAAAATGAAGTAAAATAAATAAATGTATGTTTTTTTTGGGAAGGTATATAGTTTTTATATAATTTATCATATTTAAACATTTTAGGTGCTCCACGCTTAGCGCCAAATCACCATAATTTACATATAAGACTTGTATAATGGGTGGAATTAGCCGTTATTACAATTTACAATTCACGAATACGAATTGGACTGAAAAATATTCCAGAAAATATAACTAGTATTGGCTTGCTGTCTGTAGTTCGTTATATCCTTAACTATGTCAGAGTATTGACACGTATTCAAGCTGGTTTGTTTAACCAGCTCGTTTGTATTGCATTTCGCTGTTATGTGCAGTGGGATGGATATTTAAAGAGGCAAACACACTCATACTCGAGCACACACATGTGCACACTCACACATTTGAGTGGCAGCATTTGATTGTCCTGATTTTGGTTTTGCTCCTGGTGCTGTCAACCTTTTTGTATGTACGTGGCACGTGTAATGCGAAAATTGTCCTTGACTTTGTATACGTGCCCCTCGCTTCAACCCTTACGAGTTTGTTTAATTGCTGCCACACACACACACAAACGCACACACAGTCCTAATGAATGCAAATTAATGGCAGCTACAGCTAAAGGCAAAAACAACAGGCGTAACTACGAAAAATATTTATTATGCACAAAAAAAATTAAATAAAATAAAAAATTAAATTTCATTACACACACATATGACTGCCAAGGGACCCGGGAATAACTGCACTTTGTTTGGGGTCTGTATTTGTGTGTGGGGCGTGTGTGTGCTCTCTCTGTGTTTTGTTTGTTTGCCCATTTAATTTAAATATTTAATTAAAATTTCGAGCGCGGATTGATTCAGACAATTAAAAATAGCACGCGCGAGCATAAATGACTTAACGGCGTATGTGTGTGTGCGTGTGTGGGTGTGTGTGGGTGTATGTGGTTGATGCTGAAATAGGTAGATTTTTGTTTCCTTGCAATTGCTTGTTTATCTGTTTGATTATTTCTATTTTGTTTATGAAAAACAAATTGAACAAATTTGTCGTGATTCTGTTCCTTCCTTTTGCAAATATTCACAATGTGTGTGTGTGTGTGTTTGTGTGGCTGTTGGCGGGTGGGCATCTGTGTTTGTATGGCCATAATCATAATTAAAAATTGTTAGATTTGCCCGATTCGCGCGGCCCAGTGCAAAAATTTATCCAACACCGCAAAAACAACAGCACCTTACCACATATGCATGTATGTGTGCTTGTGGCTGTGCGTTTAAATTTGTTGGTGTGTATGTGAGCACGTGTGGCTTTATTTCTGTTTACGTTGTTGACAAGAGGCGAGGCTCGCTTTTGTATTATTTGCATTATTCTGTTGCTGTTTCTGCTTTTGGCTCCATGGGATCCTCTCGTACTTCGGTCTCGGCTTTGCTGGCTCTTCAGCTTTTATGCGCGCAAATTGTTTACTTTTTAGTGGTTTTTATAATCGAACACAACAAATCTTTAAATATCCTTTTTGCACACCAAATACAAATTCATCTTTCCAACCCTTACTCAGTTCTAAAATGCATATACAAACTGGAAGTCCACGATTTATATTTAAATAAAGATAAAAAATTTAGTTATTATTCTCCTTCAAAGAGGAACAAGTGATACCCTGAACCCTGCGATCTGGTTCCATAAACATTTCAGCTCGATTATACATACATACAAAAATTCACACATACACACACAAATGCACGACGCTCTCACTTTACTCAATAGGTGCGCGTGCCCTCAGTACAGAAACAAAATCCTTCTAAACGAAATATCATTATGATCATTATGAAATTTTCAGGACTTGTTAGGGGCATCAAAATCTATGTGGAAACCAATTTGCAGGTCTGTAGTATTTGATTTGCGATTTTTTTGGTTTTATCCATATTGGGGGCGATTGGGGGGAGGTATCCAAAATCCGAAGGTACCAAAATCTGCGTATTGCTTACACAAACATGACGCACCATCCTTATGAAAATCGGTTGAGTTTTGGCAAAGTTACGACTGGGGAAAGTTGAGACCTATCCTTATATGGGAACACTAGGGTATATGTTCGAAAATTTTTAACATGAATTTGGACCAAAAATTTAATTTTTAGACTGAAATGTAGAATTAATTTAGACAACGAACCATGAACAAAAAGACCATCCTTATGAAAATCGGTTGAGTTTTGGCAAAGTTACGACTGGGGAAAG